>SSNQ01034027.1:12134-48894 GCA_006942095.1 Nothobranchius kuhntae
CTTTGGGGCTGTTTTTCTGCTAAGGGGACAGGACGACTGATCCGTGTTAAGGACAGAATGAATGGGGCCATGTATCGTGAGATTTTGAGCCAAAACCTCCTTCCATCAGTGAGAGCTTTGAAGATGAAACGTGGCTGGGTCTTCCAACACGACAATGATCCCAAACACACCGCCCGGGCAACAAAGGAGTGGCTCCGTAAGAAGCATTTGAAAGTCCTGGAGTGGCCTAGCCAGTCTCCAGACCTCAACCCCATAGAAAATCTGTGGAGGGAGTTGAAAGTCCGTGTTGCTCGGCAACAGCCCCAAAGCATCACTGCTCTCGAGAAGATCTGCATGGAGGAATGGGCCAAAATACCAGCTACTGTGTGTGCAAACCTGGTAAAGCCCTATAGTAATCGTTTGACCTCTGTTATTGCCAACAAAGGTTATGTTACAAAGTATTAAGTAGAATTTTTTTTATTGACCAAATACTTATTTTCCACCCTGATTTACAAATAAATTCTTTAAAAATCCTGCCATGTGAATTCATGGATTTTTTTCACATTCTGTCTCTCACAGTTGAAGTGTACCTATGATGAAAATCACTGACCTCTGTCATCATTTTAAGTGGGAGAACTTGCGCAATCGGTGGCTGACTAAATACTTTTTTGCCCCACTGTAAATAAAATTTACTTTACTTACTTACTTTTGAACATCTTATTCTTAGTTTTCCTAATCCAGATTGCAAAACTGTAAAACCACTCTTGTTTGTAGTTTTGTATCGTCCACCAGGCCCTTACTCTGAGTTTTTGGATCAGATCTCTGATTTTTTTTTAATCTGATTTGGTGCTAAATGCTGATAAGGTCATTGTAGTAGGGGATTTTAACATTCATGTGGACACTGAAAATGATAGCCTCAATATAACCCTTAGTAATATCTTAGACTCAATTGGTTTTACCCAAAGAATACATAATAATAATACATAATACATGCCTACTCCTGCCATCATCCATTAGACCTTGTGCTGATTTATGGCATAGAGTTTGAGGAAATAACGATATTTCCACATAATCTAGTCCTCTGACCACTTTTTGGGTTAGATTTTAAGGTTAAGTGTATTGCCCAAGGACACAACAACAGCGATAAACTGAGCAAGGCTCGAGCCTGCAACCTTCGATTACGGGGCAAGCACCTAACTACTGTGCCACCATTGCCCACATAAATTTCACTATAGTCGGTCTTTATCTGACAACATAAATTTCACTATAGTCTGTCTTTATCTGACAACGCTGTTGCATCTTGTAAATCAACTGTTCCATCTTTACTGTCCTCAGCATCTCAGAGGAACGTAGAAGAGGGAATTTTTTTCATTTCTAGTCCTTCACAAATTGATGATCTAGTTCATAATGTTACTTCTTCTTTATGCATTAGATGATGTTGCCCCTTTAAAAAAGAAAGTAATTAAGCACAGGAAGTTGGCTCCCTGGTTTAATTCTCATTTACGAACTATAAAACAAAACTCTAGAAAATTGTTGAGAATGTGGCACTCTACACACCAGGAGGAGTCCTACTTATCCTGAAATATAGTGTTGTGCTTTATAAAAATAAGCTTCGACAAGCTAGAACTGCTTATTTTTCATTGCTAATTGAGGAGAATAGGAATAATCCAAAATTTCTCTTCAGTACAGTTGCCAAACTTACACAGAATCATAGCTCTGAACCATATATTCCCTTAGGCCTCAGCAGCAATGACTTTATGGGATTTTTCACAAGTAAAATTAATTCTATTACAAACATAGTCATTAGCATCCTCCCTAATGCAATTTATTCTTCCTCAGTAAGTGAGGCAGCATCAGAGGTAACTGTAGAACCTCATCTGTGTTTGAACTGTTTTGATCCAGTTGAGCTTTCAGAGTTATCAAAAATATTAGTTTAATCTAAACATTCAACTTGCATTTTAGATCCAGTCCCAACCAAATTATTTAAAGATGCATTTCCTTTGGTTACTGCCTCAATTCTAGATATAATCAATCTATCCTTAGTAAATGGATATGTACCACAGGATTTTATGGTTGCTGTAATCAAACCTTTACTTAAGAAACCTTTTCTGGATCCAGGTGATCCAATGAATTATAGACCAATATCTAACCTTCCATTTTTATCCAAAGTCAATTCTATTTAATTCAAGTTTATTTATATAGCACCAAATCATGACAAGCGTTGTCTCAAGGCACTTCACATAATAAACATTCCAATACAGGTCAGTTCATTAATCCAATCAGAAATAAGTTTCCTATATAAGGAACCCAGCAAATTGCATTCAGTCACTGACTAGTGTCAGAGTCTTAACAGCAATCCTCATTCTAAGCAAGCATTTAGCAACAGTCGAGAGGAAAACTCCCTTTTAACAGGAAGAAACCTCCAGAGGATCCTGGTTCAGTATGAGCAGCCATCCACCATGACTCACTGGGGATTGAGAAGACAGGGCACGCACACGTACACGCACACACACACACACACACACACACACACACACACACACACACACACACACACACACACACACACACACACACACACACACACACACACACACACACACACACACACACACACACATTCAAAGTCAAAGACAGTAAAAATAAACAGGAGAGAGAGAATACATAAGTGGTTAGCAGCAGTGTTCAAGCCCATAGCATGAGGCCACCACAGCTCAGCAGAACACCATTGTAGCTTCTTCTTGGGGGGAAAACAATTAGAAAAAAATTTAATTAATAGATGAAAAAGCAGGAAATAATGCAATTAAGAGAGAAATCGTAGAAGAAAGTGGAGTTGGACTCTACAGTTTTGTGGGCAGAAGTCACTGAGGTGGTCGAGAAACACCTCGGTGGCAAGGCCCCAAGGGTGGATGAGGTTCTCCCAAAGTTCCTTAAGGCTCTGAATGTTGTGGGGGTATGTTGGTTGCTGCGGTTCTGCAATATTGCGTGGATATCAGACTGGACTGGCAGACTGGGGTGGTGATCCCCTTTTTAAAAAGAAGGACCACAAGGTGTGTTCCAACTACAGGAGTCTCACACTCCTGAGCCTCCCTGATAAGGTCTATTCAGCGGTTCTGGAGAGGAGGGTCAGCTAGATTGTCAAACCTTGGATTCAGGAGGAGCAGTGTGGTTTTCGTCCAGGCTGTGGAATCGCGGACCAACGCTATACCCTTGGGGGGTCCTGGAGGGTGCATGGGAATTTGCCTAACCAATCTACATGTTGTTTGTGGATTTGGGGAAGGTGTTCGATCACATCCCGTGAGGTCACTGTGGGGGGTACTCCGGGAGTATGGGGTACCAGGCACTTTGAAACAGTCTGTTAGGTCCCTGTATGACCGGTGTCAGAGCTTGGTCCACATTGCCGGCAGTAAGTCAAGCTTGTTTTAGGTGAGAGTTGGACTCTGATGTCCAGCTTTTGCTAGAGAGGTTTGCAGCCAAGTAAAGCGACTGGGATGAGAATCAGCTCCTCTAAATCAGAGACCATGGTCTTGAATCGGAGAAGGGTAGAATCCAGGTCAGGGAAGAAGTCCTGCCTCAAGTGGAGGAGTTCAAGTATCTTAGGGTCTTGTTCATGAGTGAGGGTAAGATGTAGCATGAGATCAATAGGCATTTGCATCTACGGAACTGTGGGTGTTGTGCTGGTCTGTCGTGGTGAAGAGAGCTGGAAGTCGCAGCTCTTGATTGATCTATGTTCCTACCCTCACCTATAGTCACAAGTTTTGGGTAGTGATTGAAAGAATGAGATTACAGATACAAGTGGCCTTTCGGCTGGCCAAGAAACACCTTAGGATTCCCCTGGAGGAGCTGGCCGAAGTAGCTGGGGAGAGGGAAGTCTGGGCCTCTCTGCTTAGGCTACTGCCCCTGCAACCCGACTGCGGATAAGCGGCTGAAAATGGATGGATGTTATATTACAGTCATTTGCTCAAATCAATTAAATTCATTTTTTCCTCATGTATGTACACACAGCACCCCAAATTGACAGAAAACCACATAATTTATAAATGTTTGCAGATTTATTCTAAAAGTAAAACTGAAATATCATATTCTCCTAAATATTCAGACCCTTTGGTCAGTATTTAGTAGAAGTGCCACTTTGAGTTAATACAGCCATGAATTTTCTGGGTAAAGATGAAACAAGTTCCTTACACCTGGATTTGGGGATCCTCTGCCATTCTTGCAGATTCTCTCCAGTTCTGTCAGGTTGAATGGTGAATATTGGTGGACAGCCATTTACAGGTCTCTCTAGAGATGCTCAATTGGGTTTAAGTCAGGGCTGTTACTTATGGGCAGTGTTGGGCAAGTTACTTCAAAACTGTAATGCATTATTTATTACTTGTTACCCTCATTTTAAAGTAATTCATTACATTACAATATTACGGATTTTAAAATGTAAGGCATTACACTACTTTTGCATTACTTTAAGTTACTTTCACCAAAACAACTTCAGTATGAATCTGGTCATGTGACGCTCAGTGAGCTCATGACATATATGTGGAAGGTGACGTGGGGTCTGAGCTAGGATTGCTGTTAAATACAGTCAGATATAATAACAGTGCTTTAAAATGACTGTTTATTACATAAAAGCAACAACAATCTGTACTCTCAGCACGCTGCCATCTTATATTAACTGATCAGGGAGTGAGGTGGTGGGGGCTCCAAGCCTATATTTGCCTTGGTCCTCAAATTCCTTAATACAGCCCTGGATGTGGGACTGACTTCTGGGGTGATCTGATTCTATCACATGTATAAATATTAAATGCTTGTATATTATTGTTTTTCACTGGTAAAAATGTGTATTGGGGATAATCTACCTATTTTTTTCTTTTCAAGCACTTTGTTTTGTTTTCTTGATTTTATTTGAATAATTTCCTGCCCTTTCTCTCTCTAACCTTTCTGCATGCTGCATGTTTTCTCCGTCTTCCAGAAAAAACTGTTTCCTAGACTTCCTACTTTCTAACGATCAGCCAAAGGGATCTTCACATGCGCGGCGCTCCAGCAGTAATGAGTTGAAATCACCGGGGTACAGATTATGAACTCAGCTGAGGCAAAGCACGTCAGAAAAGCACATAGTACCAGAGAATATGCTCTGATATGAACGATCGCAAGTGAATTATTTTGTTTTAGTGGAGCGATGTTGTGAATGTTACAGCGGCCGCGTGCAGGACGCAGCTGGAGTAGTTGAGCCGTTACCGCGGCGTCCTCTCTGCCCGCAAAGCTGAGTCCATAAATGACGTAATATATGCAGATACTGGATCTTACTTCGGGTTTCCCGCAATTTGAATTTTTAAGGAACACATCTTGATCTGGGTTTAAAAATGCATTGTAATTACCGCGTTACTGACAATTGTACCAAGTAAATATGACCATTTTCTTTCCCTGTAATGCCTTACATTACCACCTTACAGCAAAAAGCAATGCATTACAGTAATTAATTACTTTTGTACTGCATTACTCCCAACACTGCTTATGGGTAATACCCTTGCCCGAGGTCCGCATTGCTGCGGACTTGGGTGAAGTGCAGATTAAGGGTGCAATGGGGGTGTGGTCAACTGATCAGAGGGAGGTGTTCTGAGGCAAATCCCCGGAGCAAGGCCGGTGGGGTGGNTTTCAATAGTCATCCCCATGATCAGAATGAAAGAATGAAGCATTGGATCGTAGAAGTTTTCATCTTCTCTGACCCATACCTATTCAAAACTCCAGAGTCGATGTTTGCTGCTGTATTGTATTTTTTGCTGGACAGTCACTCTGTAATACAACAATATTAAGATTTTAAAAGACAGAAACGGACCGATTTGGACATAAATTTATTGCCACATTTATTGCCTTTTGTGTTCTACGCTGCCAGCAGATGTCACTCGTTTTATTGGCTTCAAATGGTTCACAACACGGAAAAATTTCAAATCATTTGCTTCATATTGGTTCAATGGTTTGGAAAGCTTTGATTTCTCCAACACTATCAATCAATCAATCAATCAAAGCTTTATTTATAAAGCGCCTTCCGCAACCCTGTCAGGAAGCCCAAAGCGCTGAACACGGTACAGTTGCAAGCAAATATAGTGAAAAAATCAACAATAAAAGAAATTCAAATTACAAAATACAAAATGGAAATTATAAGATAGATGAAACATTCTGGTAAAGGACAAATGTGTGAAACACATTTGGATTGAGTGGATGGATTGAGTGTACCAATGAAAACTGTGGAATGGATTCAACATAAAAGAGGGCCAAAATCAAACATGTTCTGGAAACGCCAAGCGGAGGAGGTGTGTTTTTAGGTGATTCTTAAAGACTGGCAGAGAAGGGGACAGCCTAACTGAGGGTGGCAACTGGTTCCAGAGTAACGGTGCTAGGACTGAGAAAGCCCGGTCCCCACGGGTACGACACCTAGACCGAGGGACAGCGAGCAGGCCTTGGTCAGAGGAGCGCAGAGCGCGTGATGGGGAGTGTCTTTTCAGGAGTGTGGCTAGATAGGGGGGAGCACCACCCTGGAAGAAATGATAAACAAAGACGAGTATTTTGAATTGTGAGCGATAGCAAATCGGAAGCCAGTGCAGGGAGGCCAGAACTGGACTGATGTGGTCCCGTTTCCTGGTCCCAGTCAGGAACCTGGCAGCGCTGTTCTGCACAACCTGTAGGCGACGCAGTGTTGACTGACACACTACCAGTAACATCCAAAAAAAGTCTTACCAAAATGTCAACCAAACACTTTATTTGACACCAGCCAAGCCCTGGCCTCCCACAGGAAACTGGCAGTTACCAGGCAAACAGCTGGGCCACAGCGAGCTTGGTGGTAACGCATTCTCATCCTTTTCATTATTTCAGCTGCACTTGTCTGCCTTCAATTCAAGTTATGAATGGTTATTGTAATGTTCCATGTTTTGTTAGTAAAAACATTTGAACACAAAACAAAAAACTATGCAATTCTAAATAAAGTTTTGGTGGGAATAAAGCTTGAACCCTGACTTCAGTCAGAGGTTTTAGTGCTGGGGGGGGGCCAGGGGACTGAGCTCCTGCAGTTCCACTCCTGAACAGCAGGAGAAGCTCTACACTAACACCTGCTGGCAGCATCGAGCTGTAGAAGAAGAACTTACCTGTCACGTGGTTCTATCCCATCACAGTGCGCAGATGCACGTCAAGCGCGGATCTGCGGCTGTAAGCGAGCGAACTCAGACCACCAGGCTGGGAAACGACAGGTTGAGACGGAAAAGGAGACTGCGCAAGCGGGTGAAGGTCTGTGACTTGGCAGGTAAGACCGGGAACCGGAAGACTGGGCCGGAGTGTTTGCCACCAAGTCGTTAGTAGCGGGGTGGAGCGGTAGGCCTGCTGCGGCGGGTCACAGTCAGCCCACCAAACTACTTCAATAAACGGCTTGTTCAAAGTGTTCGCGCCACAGAAAGCGCGTGTGCTAACGGTTTAGCAGGTTTAGGTATCATCTGTCCCATTCTGAGTACCTGTGGGCCAACCTGATACCCACTGAGTCTGCCGGAACCAAGTCCAGACTTTGGATTTCAGCGGGCCCGTTACCGGCAGTTCGAGCAGAACTAACGCAACAAGTGACAGCGGAGCGGAGAAGCCTCAGACAGCCGATCCGAGCCTGCCAAACCGAAGCTGGTGGACCGTTTTGGTAAACAGGTTAACGGTAAACTAGCAGCTGGCGGGTTAACCAGTTAAAGGAAGTGAAGACGTGTCCGTGTCAATAACGTTGTTGAAGGTGAAAACAAAACCGTCTGACTCCAGACCACGTTAGACCAAGTCCTGATGAAGAACCGCAACTTCACGCTGTTGCTGGGTTACCTGGTTGTTTTATAGAAACTGGTTTTTGGGTCCGTCAGTCTGTACTAAGCTAACACACAGGCTCTCCAGACCGTTGGAACATCTCGGTTAGGAAAGTCTCATCGTGTAAGGTTGTGTAGACGATCACAGCCTTGGGCAGGGGTATGCGATTCCGGGCCTGGAGGACCGGTGTCCAGCACGTTTATGCCTGGTTCATGCTTCTCCGTCAGCTCTGCAAGGGACAGACACGCACGGATTGACGGAAGCGTTTTGCTCTTACTTCTTCTGCTGGAGTGTTGCAAAGCAATTGCCCGGCAGGACAACAGAGGGCGTAGCGCTGTTCTGTGGTATCCTGTCATGTATCCGGTCCAAGATGGTGTGTTTTTATTTTGTTGTTTTTTATATAAAATACTTTTTAACACGGACAAATTTGTCTCTCATTCTCCTCCACTTCTTCATGCGCTCGCCACCTCTAAACCCACGTTTACTGTCATTTCCGTCCACAAATAAAACGCTTGCTGCGCATCTTTTCACTCCTCCAGTCACGGGGGAATTAAACGTTCATATTTTAGTTTTTTCGCGAGGTATTCTTCAAGCTTCTCCGTGTCTGCCGGACACGGCAGCAAGCAGTTTTAACCTGCTTCAACACACCTGGGGCCTCATTTATCAAGCTTGCCTACGCACAAAACGGGGTTGGAAAACTGCGTAAGCAACTTTCCACGCAAACTTTGGGATTTATGAAAGAAAACTTAGCGGAAAAATGTGCGCAACTTTAAGTTGACTAAGGACCTGGCTTACTCACATTTTGGACATGGAGAGCACCTGCAGTGCTGCTGCTGCTAAGGATACAATTATGAAATCCTGCAGCATTATCACTTGTACTGCTTTGTTTTCACACGGAATAAGACCCCCCCCCCCCCCCCCCCCCCCCCCCCCCCCACACACACACACGCGCACACACACACGCGCGCGCACCCACACACACACAGTCTGAAGCACAGAATACAGAATGCAGAATATCAGCAGGGGGACTGATTAAGACAGAATGTCATGTGTCTGTGACAGTGTGTCCTGTCACTGTGACCCAATTGATCATGCGCCCTGGCTAGTTGTACAGGGTAAATCTTTGTTTGAGTGACTGGTTAGTGCGCATGACTTTCGCCCGGGAGTCTGGGGATCGAATCCCGATTGGACCATTTTTTTATGTCCGCCACAGATCTCTCTGAAGAATTCACAACATTGACGGCTTCAGCAACGCTGTGCCACTCGGTGGATTTTCTCTTATTTGATTTGCAAAAGTACTTCCTTTCATTTCTCCACCTCACCCACAGGTACCTCAATTCCTGCTTCTGTGAAATAGCGCTTCCTTGATTTGCCTTGATCTACGGTCGCCATGTCATTGGCGAAGCACTGCAACAGCCGGCTTATGTGTACGCATGAGATCCACAAGGCACTTTGCATTGACTATTTATGGCAGTAAGTGGGCGTGGTGAGGGCGGGATGTGACTAAAATGCAGCAGAGAAACATTCTCGTTAGTCTCCGATTTATGAAGCGGAGATTGCGCGCAGTTGTGCGTACTCCATGTTTGATAGATCACAATCCTTCTTGGCGTAAGTACATTTTTTTTGCTGAGCTTAAGTACGGTTTTGGAAAAGATTCTACGCAATGTTTGATAAATGAGACCCCAGATTTCAATCAGCAGGTGATTAAAAGGCTTCTGCAAAGCCTGATGAGCTGCTGCAGGTTATTCAACCACTCAATCAAGCGTGTTGTAGCAGAGAAACCACTAAAACGTGCTGGCCCTCCAGGACCAAAGTTAAATACCCCTGGCCTAGGGAGGCAGCTTCCCTCCACAGGTCTGTTGAGTCCAAAATGAAAACTGAATGAATTAGAATCCGATGCTTTTCTGTTTTTTTTTTGGTTGATTCATACTAGAGATACACTCGTAAGAAAATGTGGGCCGATATGTTTATGTTTATTCATTTGGCAGACGCTTTTATCCAAAGCGACTTACAATCTATAACCTATAGGGCATGTTGTGATATGTAACAATGATACTGGCAACTATACTTAACTCAGTTATACATATACCCTGATGTCTGTGATGTCTGCTCTCGTCTCCATAGCAACCATGGTGGGCGAACGCCGCAACGGGAACCTGCTGGTCCAGCTCAGCCCCAGGCTACAGGCATATCCCGAGGAGCTGATCCGCCAGCGCCGCACCCACGACGGACAAACGGAGTACCTCATTCGCTGGTGCCTGGTTACCATTGAAGATGGGTCCGTCTCTGGGGGCGGAGCAAGCGAGTCGAGTGGAGCGGGCAGTGCCGGCTCAGGGGTGGGTGGATCCAGTGGCTCCACCTCTGGAGAAACCAAACCGGAGAACATCTTGATGTGGATGTCAATGGAGGATGTGTATGCTAATTGCCCCACCCTTCTTGGCAAGAGGAAAACAGACTCACAGCGCCCCCTCCAGCAGGAGAAGTTGCAGGAAGGCGAGGTGGCAGATGGGAGCCAGAGGAGCGGAGGCGAGTTTCCAACAGACGTGACCTTTGATGAGGTAGAGCTGTTGGACATGAAGCAGGACGTGATGAACCTGGTGTGTCGAGCCAGGAAACAGATGGCTAAGAAGAGTGACTTCTCCATCAACATCATGCACACCATCCACGTGCTGAGCGCGTATGCCAGTATCGGCTCACTTGTAGGTGTCTTCAAGGAGACTGGTGCCCTCAACCTGCTGATGGAGTTGCTGTGCAACAAGGAGACGCAGACGAGACGCAGCGCCGGCAAGATGCTGCGGGCGCTCGCCTCACATGATGCAGGTAAAAAATTAATTAGCACTGTTGCCTTCAGGGTCACCTAGAAAACTCAAATCCTTAAACTCATGTTTAAAAAAACCTGTGTCACAGCTGAGTAGAAAAACCACACCACCCTGTTCTGTGGTTAGACCACCCTATGCCGTGGAACATCAGCTGTTTCTTTAACTACTCTTGTTGAGTCTTAGGGTTCTGTTCCCAGTTTTTCTAGTTTCTGCTTACGTAGCTGGGGTATGAGTAGGGCTGGACGATACGGAAAAAATCATATTGATAAAAAAAAATCTTATCAATCGATGTCAGTATTTATTGAAAATGCTATGAAAAATGTAGAAAAGTTTTAAGTGCAGCCCTGGCCATTTTTTGTCGTTACTTTTTGACAAAACAAGTTGGTTGCATTACCAGACTTGGTTTTTATTGATTCTCTGTAAATGTTGCAAACCATTGTTTGATTTTGTCAGACTTGTAAGAGTGAAAATATCGCCACACTGGTGAACTACTGTAACCTTTGTGGGATAATTTCTTCCAACTCTTTGCTGCAACATCTTGTTAAGGTCAAATAGCTGTAGGGTTGGGCATCGTTTGATTTTAAACGATTCCAATTCCTATTCCTCGTTTCGATTCCGGTTCTTATGGATTCCCGATTCCGATTCTTTGAAGACATGACATGTTTTACATGAGCCAGCTAACCACAGGTCCTACTTGATGAAATAATCTTAACTTCAACATGAATTTTAATTCTATGAACAATAACATCACCTTCATTTAGACTAAAACATGTTTTGGAGAAAAAAGAAAAAGACTTGCAGCACAACCAGTGTGTTTGTTTCTGACCACAACCAAAGTCTGGAAGAAGCCTCTGGGATGAGAGGCTAAATGTCTCCAACATATCCAGAAACGTCCAGCTGTTTTCAGCTAAAACTCTCGGGATGATCATGTCCAGGATGACTGAGAACTACACCTCCATGCTGCAGCAGCATTCAGTCAGAACAGAAAGTGAAACTTAAATGTAGCTGCTGTCAGTAACAATCTTAACAGATTTTAAACATTAAAACTCTCAACAGAAATAGTTCAGAAAGGAAATTAAAATGTTCACAACTTTGTGTGTGATTTATTATTATTATTATTATTTATTGTGGCAGAAGCTGGTGTGGTCCACCACAGAGAAGCTGCTCTAGCATGATGACTTTAATTATTCTACAGCCTTCTGACGCTCACGTGTCTGACTGACTCTCCGTGTGTGTTTTTATTTCTGCAGTGAGACAAACTCACCTCACACCGTCCAGAGTTTGTTCTTTAAGCTTCTTTTAAATCCACCGTGTTGACGTATTTCAGCAAGTTTCCTCTACACTGCAGGAGTAAAAGTTAACATTACGGAGTAAAAGTTCGGCAGACGCATTTATATTTGGCTGCTGCGCGCCGGGTGGGGGGAGGAAGGGCTCGGTGCTGCAGACAGACAGCTGGTGTGATCAGCTCTGAAAAGCGTTGATCACAATTTGCAGATCACGTTTATTTTTCACGGAGATTGGCCGCGGATTCCTCTTTCGTCGGCACACTAGGAATCGAAATAAAAAAACGTTGAGCGATTCCGGGAAAAATTTTCATTTGGAACCGGTTCCAATCGAAGCTCGATTCTCGATGCCCAACCCTACATAGCTATCTGTTTAGGTTTGAAAGGGGGGGGCTTGGTGACAGAGCATGCTTGCGTCTGTGTTTTGGTTGGTTGGGTGTAAGTAGGGCTGGGCAATAAATAAAAATTTATCGTTATCAAAATTTCTGACTCTTATCGTGATGTCTTTAAAGCACTCAACGACCTGGCACCTCCCTATCTCTCTGACCTGCTCACTCCCTATGTACCCATGCGCACGTTGAAATCTGCTGACCTGCTGCTTTGCACTCCCTGGATGCATTACAAATCATAGGGTGAAGGAGTATTTGTACATGCTGCCCCATAGCTGTGGAACTCTACGCATTATAGTTCGACAGGCTCCATCATTGGCGGTTTTTAAATCTCGTTTAATAGAGGTGCTGAAAAAAAATCGATTCAAGTCTGAATCGGGATTCTTATTTATAAAGATTCAGAATCGATTCACAAAGATTCAGAATCGATTCCAGGAACTCAAATGTTTGGCATGTTACAGGTTTGAGATGCACTTTTGTATGGTTTTTTTTTTTTTGGTCTTTGTTAGGAGAGTTAGTGCTCTGTTTACTTTTGTGGTCCCAAAAATTGGGATGATTTATTTTTTAATCTGCTGATAAGTGGAGACTAGAATGTAATTTTTTTTTCCATACTCAGAAATTTGAGATATTCTCATATTTATTTTCTAAGTTGATAAGTGAGGGCTAGGATTACTCATGTGTTTATTTGAAGTTATTGATAAATGAGAGAAAACCAAGCCCCCACAATGCGGCTCAAAAGTTGAGCCCAACCGGAAGTACCAAAAGTTGCAGTTCCACCCTCATCCGCTGGGGGCTGGTGTCAGAAGCGAGCAAACCCTCATAAATACCAATTTCACAGCAGAAATAAACATGTTTACAGCCTGGTACCAAAACATGTTTTTTCGCCATCTCTTAACTAGACGGGTTGGGAAAGTGGCGTATTTCGGCGGTTTTGGCTTTCCATAAAGCAGCTGATAGTAACCGGGCTGACTCCAACACGTGCCGGTGAACCAACCCACCATTAGCCCCAGGCTGCGGTTAGCTTCCAGCTAAAAGGCTACAGCACTCTCCTCCAAGTCCCACCCTGCTAAAGAGGGCCTGGAAAAGTTCCCCCACACATCAAAGTGATTTTTCATTTATGAGCTTTTATAACCTTGTTAATCAGGATAGTTGATTTGCTGCTGCACATAAACTGTCAGTCAGAAGCTCTGCTAGCCAGTTATCTTAGAGGAGCTAGTTCAATTTGTTAGCTTGTTGTCAGAATCATAGTTGCAGTTTCATCATCTGAGCTGCTTTTTAAGATCTAGGTAAACTTGTTCAATTTGGGGTTAAAAACAAACGTTTTCCCATTTTTCCATGTAGTTTTTTGCCAGTTCCTCTTCTGAAAGGTAGACAATTGTTTTTCTCTTTCCCTCAGAAAATCTTAATATTCTCCTAGTTTGGCCCAGCACAGTTCACCTCCCAATTACAGCAACAGCCTTATATCATAACCACATAAGTGGAGAAAATGCTCAGTAGTAATGAGAGAATTAGCTGTTGCATTTAAGTGATGTTAACTATTATTTAACATTTAAACTTATTTTCAGATTTTATTTATTTAGAAACCCTGGTAAGGGATGTTTTTCTGTATTTGGAGCATCAGAAAAAGTTTTATGGTGGAGGTGATGTTTTAAAGTCACTGAGAAACTGCATGCATGCAGTTTGTTGTTTTGCTGCTAATACAGTAGCAGGTGCAGCTGCATATTTTTGCAATAAAAATGTTATGTTGTAATGGAATTCATGCATTAGTTTTTGTTTGCTTTGAACCCAGAGCGGACATCACACGCCAGACGACATCAACACTGCATACTTTAGTATTTGTTCATTTATCGTGAGTAATATCGATATCGCAGTATTAAGCACTGTTATCGAATATCGCAGGTTTTCCTATTATCGTGCAGCCCTACTTTTCAACATTGTTTAATGTAAAGTTTCCCTCATTACAACGTTACAACAATCCAACGAGACTTAGCCTGGATTTGTGTTCTGAAGAGTTTAAACGTGTTTTAAAAAGAAACGTGTTACATGTTAAAATGCGGCTCCTGCTCAGCAGTAAAACCACTAACGGGGTGAAAAATACCAAAATGTCGGCACAGACGGACTACAGCTTCTGGATTAATTTTATAGAAATTGTTTTATTAATTATCTTCTCTTGAAAGATCACTTTGAGGTACATGAGTGACCGGTATTGGTTACTGTGGCCTGTGGTTGTGATTGGTTAAAGCAGCTCTCAGCTGTCTTAGGGTGGGCCTAACTGCAAGTGGGTGGGCCCAGGCCCGGTAGACCCACCCACAACGTCGCGGCTGCTGTGGCTCCTGTGTTTTCTTTACTGTGGGAAACTGGTAAAAATGGCTCTTTAATGGGGAATGGTTGCCGACCCCTTATTTTAGTCCCTGCTCCGTTGAGGTACCTGGCAAGGATGAGTCAGGCCGGCATTGTGATTCTGGCCTCTGATTGCTAGGGGGCGGAGTCACTGGTTGCTCTGGAGTTTTTTGCTTTCTGTTTCACTGCCTGCAGCCATTTCCTGGTTCAGAGTCTTGACATAAAACATTTTTCAGCTGAGTTGTGTTTCTGTGGAGCATTCAGGTTACTTTACACTGTTTACTGATCACCCCATGTTATTTTGTCACAAATACCCCCCCCCCCCCCGCGCGCGACTGACACGGCCCCCCTCCCCCCGCACCTACTTTCTGTCATGGAGCTGGCATGGGAATAAAACTACGCTCAGATGGGCTGATTCAAACCACGTTGTAGAGCTGTTTTGGGCTGCGTAGCGTTCCCGTAAAACCACCTTAGGATGAGAGGCAAAATATCTTCAACATAACTAGAAGAGTCCAGCTGTTTTCACCATTCAGTCAAAAGGGAAAGTAAATCTTAAAGGCCCCATGTGTGAAATCCATTGAAATCATGATGAAAAAATGCGACTCTTTAGCGCCATGCAGTTCAGAGAAAGTATTGCAGCTACAGTGGCCCACTCATGAGTTTGGCTGCATAATCAATTTCGAACCTGTGTAGCCTAACCCACACAAAGCTTAAAACAAGCTACCTGACCTCTTTTAAAAAAGCATTAAACTCATGACTTTTATCAACCTACCAGTTCTGAAGGAAGCAAGCTATTTCTGTTAGATCTTAAAGCTGTCACCATTCACACATGGAGGAAAGGTGACGTCAGCCGGGAGGTCAGGTGTTGTGAGAAATAATGTTCCCCTGAAATATTCTGTCCCCCGTGTCGGGAGATCACACTTCTGGCTATTTTCACAACATTTGTGATCAACTTTTACAGGAAAATTATGTAAAGTAATGTAATAATGTTATGCTGGTGATTTTTTTTCTATATTTCCTCCTAAAAACAATAAAAAGACAGTAAAAACATTCTTGTGCACTATTTTTCAGCTAGCTTATTTATCATTTTTGAAAGTTATGTAAAAGGATGTAATCTCACTCAGTTTAGCCATCTTTTATTTGAGGTACTTTAGTCCTCATAATGGACAATAAGTTCTGTGAATTTGGAAATATTTGCTCTTGACTGCCTAAAGGAAACCATTTCATATATTTCAGGGGAACATAATTTCCCACAACACCCCTTTCATGTGGATCACGGTGCCTCACTGTAAACAAACTGGCTACCTTCAGTCTACCTATCTACCTTCAATAATTCATTGCAATCAATAGTTTCTGATGAATGTGCTTCAGAGTACCGTATTTTCCGCTCCGTAAGGCGCTATTAAAAACCTTTGATCTTCCCCTGAACCGGCAGTGCACCTTTTAATACAGATGCGCCTTTTTGACCTGTGTGTGGTTCTGTCTCTGCAGGCAGCCGGGCCTATGTTCTCCTGTCTCTCAGTCAGCAGGATGGCATCGAGCAGCACATGGACTTTGACAATCGCTTCACTCTGCTGGAGCTGTTTGCTGAAACGACTTCCTCTGAAGAGCACGGCATTTCTTTTGACGGCATTCACTTGCCTCAGGTAAGTCCAGCACTGGTCTACAGCTCAAAACACCCTGGCCATGACTAGATTTGCAATAATAAGAAATTGTAGTCATACTATTAGTCTGAGGAAAATATCATGGTTTCACAATTATGTTGGTTATTTAGCATTGATTAATTTCATAAATCCAGGTCTATAAAGGTTTTGAACTCCAGAAAATATCTGTTGCTGCTTTTCAGAGATACTGCTTAGAAAATGAAATGAAAGTATTTTTTAAATGACAGATGAAAGCTTTTACAATGTCCTTATTAGATCTTTTGTACATTCTTGCTGTTTTTGTCTTCAAATTCCATTTTTGGTTCTTTTTTAAACACAGATAAGATTTTTCTTTACCTTGCTGACATTTTGTTAGCGGCTGCAAACATCCTCAGAGCTGACGCTGATGGTGGCGTCATTTCCTACTCCGTTTATCCGCGGGCAGCAGAGGACGTTGTCGCCCTCTGCTGCCCGCTCTCCCCTCCCCGATGATGCAGTCCCATGCGCGATTCAGTGAGAATGTGGAACCATGAACAGAGACGATGGAGTTTACTCATTGGATCGCACATAGGATTGCATCATCGACGAGGGGAGAGCAGGCAGCAGAGGGCAGCAACGTACACCACTAAATAAACCCCTCGTAGTACACCACTAAATGAACCCCATGAAGTACTCCACTAAATGAACACCATGAAGTACAACATCGCTAAATGAACCCCACATAGTACAACACCACTAAATGAACCCCACGTAGTACACCACTAAATGAACCCCATGAAGTACAACATCGCTAAATGAACCCCACATAGTACAACACCACTAAATGAACCCCCACATAGTACAACACCACTAAATGAACCCCACGTAGTACACACTAAATGAACCCCACGTAGTACACCACTAAATGAAACCCACATAGTACATTACTAAATTAACCCCACGAAGTACACCACTAAATTAACCCCACGAAGTACACCACTAAATGAAACCCATGAAGTACACCACTAAATGAACCCCATGAAGTACACCACTAAATGAACCTTATGAAGTACACCACTAAATGAACCCCATGAAGTACAACACTAAATGAAACCCACATAGTACATTACTAAATTAACCCCACGAAGTACACCGCTAAATTAACCCCACGAAGTACACCACTAAATGAAACCCATGAAGTACACCACTAAATGAACCTTATGAAGTACACCACTAAATGAACCCCATGAAGTCAAACACTAAATAAACCCCATGAAGTACAACATCGCTAAATGAACCCCACATAGTACAACACCACTAAATGAACCCCATATAGTACAACACCACTAAATGAACCCCACGAAGTACACACTAAATGAACCCCACGTAGTACACCACTAAATGAAACCCACATAGTACATTACTAAAGTAACCCCACGAAGTACACCACTAAATTAACCCCACGAAGTACACCACTAAATGAAACCCATGAAGTACACCACTAAAAGAACCTTATGAAGTACACCACTAAATGAACCCCATGAAGTACAACACTAAATGAACCCCACGAAGTGCACCACTAAATGAAACCCACATAGTACATTACTAAATTAACCCCACGAAGTACACCACTAAATAACCCCACGAAGTACACCACTAAATGAACCCCACATAATGCAACACCACTAAATGAACCCCACATAGTGCAACACCACTAAATTGATCCCATGAAGTACACCACTAAATGAACCCCTTGTAGTACACCACTAAATGAACCCCACATATTACAACACCACTAAATGAACCCCATGAAGTACACCACTAAATGAACCCCACATATTACAACACCACTAAATGAACCCCATGAAGTACACCACTAAATGAACCCCACGTAGTACACCACTAAATGAACCCCACGTAGTACACCACTAAATGAATCCCATGTAGTACACCACTAAATGAATCCCATGAAGTACACCACTAAATGAACCCCATGAAGTACAACATTGCTAAATGAATCCCACATACCGTAAATCCTCTAATACAGGCCCGGGCCTGTATTTTACTCGAGCTTCAGGCCTTTATTGGAAGGAGGGCCACAATTGGAGGCTTGCCTCAATTTCTATTTGAGCACAATGAACTAATGGTTCGCTGGAGTTTTTGACAATTAAAATTGTGCCCACATTTTCAAAGTTAAACACATTTCTTTTATCAACGGTAGTTTCTGCTTCAGCCCTCTCCCCCCTCCCCTTGCGCAGCGGCCGCAAACTCGCTGATGCGCCTGCAGCCTCTCAGAGTTCCTGCTGCTCTAAACATTAAAATAATTACCATAAATCAGGGGTGTCAAACTCAAACTCACAAGGGGCCGAAATGAAACTCTGGGACGGAGTCGAGGGCCAAACTTAATATTTTTTGAAAAAGTGACGGCAAATTTGCACGTTTTCTTTATCAACATATATGCAATTTTGAACCTTTAAATTTGGAAACAAACATATTTCTGCATTAACACTGAATGTGGAATAACCAAATTACACACGAGCAAGTCAGTTTTAAATAAAAGGCATCAGTGGTATTCATTACTTGTGGTATATTCAGCATTTTTAAAATCTATTCAGGATTTATGTTTTCTTGTTTATTCATTTTTCTTATTTTTTATTCTCCTTTTTTTCTCCTGTAATACGTGTCATCGCTGCTGTGACGTCTAGCTTTCCCCACTGAGGAACAATAAAGGGATTTTCTATTCATCTATCTGTAGCCTTTCCACTTCCTGTTTACTGTAGGTTAAATCTTTTCTCACGGGCCAACAACAAAATAAAAATATCATTTTATCTTAAATGAAAATGCAACATCTCACCTGTTAACTTTCATGTTTTGGAGCAGAAAAAGAGCATAAAACCAACATATTTAAAGCTCAGTTTGCTCCACTGGTTTACTGTGATGCTCACCTGTTCCAGCCAGATACCTGCATCATGGGGTTGATCTGAGCTGAGGAGGAGACTCCTGTTGTTTTGTTCATCTTCATCATAATAATGACAACATTAGATGACAACAGGTGCTCACATAGGTTTGTGCTGATGAACATGTCTGAGCAGCTTGACCACGTTGTTGTGTGTCNCAGCTGTCATCCGTGGATGAGGATGAGGCTGACTCTCCCTCTTCCTCAAGCTGCTGAAACACCTCCAGGGCTTCATTCACGTTGAATCTTCTTCTCATGGTTGCGGTTCAAAGAAATGAATCCTGATCCGAGTCTCATATATGTACTTTTGATCAATTGGTGCACCTGTGTAAGCTGCCCCTACTGAATGTAAACAAAATTCGATTCTGCAGGAATTTGTTTTGAAAAACAAATGTACGCCTTTGAAGTTTTTCAGCCTTCATCTTAGCTTTCATCCATGCAAATGCTTTATACTTATTGAAATAACATTTTGCAAAAGTAAAATTGTGAATGAGTATCTGAAATTTAGCAGAAAATCCTTTGATTTTTGATATATAGCATGCCTTTGATGAATATTCATGAAGTCAACAGAGTGTGAGAACCTGTGCCCCCCCCCTACACTCCCATTGCCCACACCTGCTCAACCACTCCAGATAATGATCACAGATCTGTCTTTTGAAGATCTGTAAAGTGCTTTGATACCTACATACACGCATGCCTGCACAATCACACACAAAGGAACACATGTCAAAATGCTATTTTGCAGAATAAGCTAATTTTGTACATTCAGTCAGGCTTATTTTTTGAAAGAACACTGAAAAAGCACAATTACCAAAAATTCAGAACACACACATGCAAACTATTGTATGGCATCTCTAAATAACACACAAACCATTTTTTTGCAAAATATGTAATATAATGGGCAGTCAGAGGTAAAGAAATACAGCTAAATCATTCAGTTTAAATGCTGGGTCAGCCATTGCCCTGCTATATATGGAGAAAGTATGCCATGTAGTGAAAAACGGTAAAAACTGCTTCTTACATTTGTGATGAGACTGTAAACATGGGCACAATCATAATTTTTTAAAATTATGCCAATATTTATGCTAATTCAAAATATATGATTTACATGAAAGTCAATGGCACAAAAAAATGCTTCAATGTGCTTAACTGTACAAAATGATTTCCACGTTTTAATAAAGTAGGTTGAATATTTTTTCAAACTTTTTTTTGTAATTCCTTCCAAAATACACATCCTCCATAAAAATTAGATAAATTGCATTAACACAGCCAAAGTTATTCACAAAAATACACGTGTCAGCACAAAAAAATGCTCTAATGTGAGGTAAGGGTTAATACAGATGCGCCTTTTTGACCTGTGTGTGGTTCTGTGTCTGCAGGCAGCCGGGCCTATGTTCTCCTGTCTCTCAGTCAGCAGGATGGCATCGAGCAGCACATGGACTTTGACAATCGCTTCACTCTGCTGGAGCTGTTTGCTGAAACGACTTCCTCTGAAGAGCACGGCATTTCTTTTGACGGCATTCACTTGCCTCAGGTAAGTCCAGCACTGGTCTACAGCTCAAAACACACTGGCCATGACTAGGTTTGCAATAATAAGAAATTGTAGTCATACTATTAGTCTGAGGAAAATATCATGGTTTCACAATTATGTTGGTTATTTTGCATTGATTAATTTCATAAATCCAGGTCTATAAAGGTTTTGAACTCCAGAAAATATCTGTTGCTGCTTTTCAGAGATACTGCTTAGAAAATTAAATGAAAGTATTTTTTAAATGACAGATGAAAGCTTTTAAAATGTCCTTATTAGATCTTTTGTACATTCTTGCTGTGTTTGTCTTCAAATTCCATTTTTGGTTCTTTTTTAAACACAGATGAGATTTTTCTTTACCTTGCTGACATTTTGTTAGCGGCTGCAAACATCCTCAGAGCTGACGCTGATGGTGGCGTCATTTCCTACTCCGTTTATCCACAGGCAGCAGAGGACGTTGTCGCCCTCTGCTGCCCGCTCTCCCCTCCCCGATGATGCAGTCCCATGCACGATTCAGTGAGAATGTGGAACCATGAACAGAGACGATGGAGTTTACTCATTGGATCGCACATAGGACTGCATCATCGGAGAGGGGAGAGCAGGCAGCAGAGGGCAGCAACGTACACCACTAAATGAACCCCTCGTAGTACACCACTAAATGAACCCCATGAAGTTCTCCACTAAATGAACCCCATGAAGTTCTCCACTAAATGAACCCCATGAAGTACAACATCGCTAAATGAACCCCACATAGTACAACACCACTAAATGAACCCCACGTAGTACACCACTAAATGAACCCCATGAAGTTCTCCACTAAATGAACCCCATGAAGTACAACATCGCTAAATGAACCCCACATATTACAACACCACTAAATGAACCCCACTTAGTACACACTACATGAACCCCACGTAGTACACCACTAAATGAACCCCATGAAGTTCTCCACTAAATGAACCCCATGAAGTTCTCCACTAAATGAACCCCATGAAGTACAACATCGCTAAATGAACCCCACATAGTACAACACCACTAAATGAACCCCACGTAGTACACCACTAAATTAACCCCATGAAGTACACCACTAAATTAACCCCATGAAGTACAACATCGCTAAATGAACCCCACATATTACAACACCACTAAATGAACCCCACTTAGTACACACTACATGAACCCCACGTAGTACACCACTAAATGAAACCCACATAGTACATTACTAAATTAACCCCACGAAGTACACCACTAAATTAACCCCACGAAGTACACCACTAAATGAAACCCATGAAGTACACCACTAAATGAACCCCATGAAGTACAACACTAAATGAACCCCACGAAGTGCACCACTAAATGAACCCCACGTAGTACACCACTAAATGAAACCCACGAAGTACACCACTAAATGAACCCCACATAGTGCAACACCACTAAATTGATCCCATGAAGTACACCACTAAATGAACCCCACATAGTACAACACCACTAAATGAACCCCATGAAGTACACCACTAAATGAACCCCACGTAGTACACCACTAAATGAACCCCACGTAGTACACCACTAAATGAATCCCATGTAGTACACCACTAAATGAATCCCATGAAGTACACCACTAAATGAACCCCATGAAGTACAACATCGCTAAATAAACCCCACATACCGTAAATCCTCTAATACAGGCCCGGGCCTGTATTTTACTCAAGCTCCAGGCCTTTATTGGAAGGAGGGCCACAACTGGAGGCATGCCTCAATTTCTATTTGAGCGCAATTAACTAATGGTTCGCTGGAGTTTTTGACAATTAAAATTGTGCCCACATTTTCAAAGTTAAACACATTTCTTTTAACAACGGTAGTTTCTGCTTCAGCCCTCTCCCCCTTCTCCCTGCGCAGCGGCCGCAAACTCACTGATGTGCCTGCAGTCTCTCAGAGTTCCTGCTGCTCTAAACATTAAAATAATAATGGGCTTGGTGTCCAAGAAGGCCAAGAAAGAGCTCNAACACCGCTTCTTAAGCAGAGCACGACGCCGCCTCGGCTCGTTCACCCTCTGCCAAGCCGGTGTCGGTACCGGACTGAGCTCGGTCGCTGGAGCTGCCCCGTGACTGCCTGATGGAAAACCAGCGGGTTTCATCAGACTCGTAGTTTCTTGTTTTTGCTGGGACCCCCTATTTTACCGCTCCCTCCTGCAGTCTTCCCCTATTACAATTTAAAATGATTCTGTAAACTCCGTGTATCAATAGAAACAATCTCTGCCTCTGCCAGCTGCAGTAAATGTAGTTTCCAAATAATAAGAGGTGCATTCATCTGTGTATCTCCTTTGATCCGCATTAGTGATATTCTCAGCACCAGAACAGTGAAGCAAAGAAAGATTCCTGAGTTTGTTAGTAGTTTTATTTATTAGGTGCATCTAACCTGTTCTATTTTTCTCTGAAATGAGATCAAATCAGTGCTTCTATGGGTTGTCTCCAATCTGCACTGGAAAATTTTACTTTATTTAGAGACTTGTTGCAGAAAATATTCAGAATGCGCAGTTTTTTGCTACCACAAGCGATCTCTGGTCCAGCCGCACATCAGAGCCGTATTTGAGCTTAACTGTCCACTACATGAGCAACTGGGAGCTACATAGTATTTTGAACAAGTTAATGTTTGCACAATACATTTGCAATGGACATGTTTGCACTTTAAATATGTTTACGATTTTAATTTATGTTAAGTTACTTGAAAAACGAGAAAAACTGATTTTTGTAATTGTTTCTCTCAGGGCTTTTATCATCTCTGGTGTGAGTTTAAAATATAAGTGTGTTAGCACTGTGCTTATTATTCCTAATATGAATAAATGTTTATTTATTCAATGTTTCTCTTCTTTAATATGCAATTGAAGTTATGCTATTCATGGATAAAAAATCGTGATAAAATCGAAATTGTGATAAAATATTGGAAAAATCGTGATATTCTATTTTTGCCATATCGCCCAGCCCTAAGTGAGGAACAGAAAATGAAATAATTATTTTAATGTTTAGAGCAGCAGGAACTCCGAGAGGCTGCAGGCGCATCAGTGAGTTTGCGGCCGCTGCGCAGGGGGAGGGGGGAGAGGGCTGAAGCAGGGGGAGGGGGGAGATGGCTGAAGCAGAAACTACCGTTGTTAAAAGAAATGTGTTTAACTTTGAAAATGTGGGCGAAATTTTAATTGTCAAAAACTCCAGCGAACCATTAGTTCAATTTGCTCAAATAGAAATAGAGGCCTGCCTCTAATACTGGCCCTCCTTCCAATAAAGGCCTGGAGCTTGATGAGCTTGAGTCAAATACAGGCCCGGGCCTGTATTAGAGGATTTACGGTATTTCATTTTCTGTTCCTCACTTCTGATTACCTTCCATGGTGTCTGTTTGTTGCAACCATCAGGTACATAAACTAACTTGTTTTTATTTGACTATTTTTCTGTCCTGTCTCTGTTTATTATCTTCCTGCATCTCCTCTCAATCCTAAAGAAAAACTGCTACCTGGGTTCATATATAATCACCTTATGAGTTACCTTTGAACTGCAGTTCTAAAAGATCTACAGACCGCAAAAACAGCGGAGTGCGCGCTGCTCGCCAGCCGTATCAGTGGTGCTTCACCGAGGACAAAACAGGTGATGCGCCCCGATCCACAGCAGGGAAACGCATCAGGCACAAATAAAAGAATAAAAGACAGAAAACATAAAAGGAAATGTGCCGACATGAACGAATGCATGTTAAATTAGTTTTTGAGGTGGCGACACCTGATTTGTATATGTTACTGTGGCCGTGCTCAGGACGCAGATGTCTGGAGCGCGTCAACAATCAGAGCTTTGCATGCGCAAGCTGGTTAAGGTTAGGATGGGGGTGAAGGGAAGGTTAAATTGCAAGAGGGAAAAGGTCACAATTTGGTTAAATGTCCGTTTTACGGCGGGTGTCAGTACCGACGTTCAGGCACAGCGCGTTGCCTCCCGACGCGCAGGTGCTTGTCACCTGCTTACAGCAGGCTGCTGTCTTTTCTGAGGACTGCATCTTGCCGGTCATTATCACGTGACAGCGACTAGTCGATGACAGGCATAAAAAGTCACTATAGAGCGGTGAAGTTGACTAGTGACTAGTTCTTACAACCCCCATTGCTTCCCAGAGTGTCCTGCAGCATAATCAGCACGTTCTCTTTGAACTTGACATCAAATTTTCGCCTCCTCTTCATCTCCGCACAGTTAAAGTTACCCTCGCTGTCTATCACTTGCAAATCAAAAGTGAGACGGATGACACAACCGCCCCCCGTACTTGTTTGTTACCACGTTCCACCCGGCCACAATAAAAAACCAGCCATTATTCACCTCCGCCGACTCCGACATTGGCCAAAATGTGATACCCGGCCGTTAATTGAATACAGGCCAATATTAGAGGATTTACGGTAGTACAACACCACTAAATGAACCCCACGTAGTTCACACTAAATGAAACCCACATAGTACATTACCAAATTAACCCCACAAAGTACACCACTAAATTAACCCCACGAAGTACACCACTAAATGAATCCCATGAAGTACACCACTAAATGAATCCCTTATAGTACACCACTAAATGAACCCCTCATAGTACAACACCACTAAATGAACCCCATGAAGTACACCACTAAATGAACCCCATGTAGTACACCACTAAATGAACCCCACGTAGTACACCACTAAATGAACCCCATGAAGTACACCACTAAATGAACCCCATGAAGTAAAACATCGCTAAACGAACCCCATGAAGTACAACATCGCTAAATGAACCCCACATTGTACAACACTGCTAAATGAACCCCATGTAGTTCACCACTAAATGAACCTCACGTAGTACACCACTAAATGAACACTATGAATTACACCACTAAATTAACCCCATGAAGTACACCACTAAATGAACTCCATGAAGTACAGCACAACTAAATAATCCCTTCTTATAATATTACTGTTAAATCTCTTCAGTCACTAAGATAATCTGTCTCCATTGTGGCCTATTTGTCTGCGTGATGATCTTAGAGATCAGTGGCATTGCTAAATGTTTTCATCCAGCTCTGCAGATGGGCATTGATACATTGATTCGATTGGATCTCACTGTTTGTCTGTTGTCAGATTCCTGGGAAGCTGCTCTTCTCTCTGGTGAAACGGTATCTGTGCGTCACGTCTTTGATGGACAAGCTCAACACTGCTGAGGTTGATTCACGCTCCGACAGACAGGACACAAGCCCTGCCCCTTCATCCTCATCTGCTGGCTCCACCCACCAGCTGGAGCTTAAGCGAATCCAAAGAGAGTTTGAGTTCACCATGGCAATGGCCAACCTGATCTCAGAGCTGGTCCGGGTGATGGGCTGGGACCGCAACCGGAAACCTCCTGACTTCTCCAACCACCAACCAGGAGGAGGCGGGACATACATGGAGGAGCAGGGCATAGAGGCATTATCACACCCCGTCATTAGGTCCATTTTTCAGCCTCGATTCTGTGCCTCTCCCATTGTTCTGACCAGCAGCTCCTCCATCACAGCAGTGGCCTCCACACCAGCAAAGAAGACAGGAAACGGGTTCAAGACACGCTCAGACTTTGCCAGCCGTTCAGCTTATGTGGAGTACGTCCAGGACAATCTGAAGAGTGGCATGACTGTTCGAATGCTGGAGGACTATGAGGAGGTGAGCGCTGGAGACGAAGGAGAGTTTCGCTACAGTAACGATGGATCACCACCTGTTCAGGTGAGGAACAAACCACTTGTTCTCTGCTCTGTGTGAACGCAACTGTTGTGCATCAGTGTGGGAGCATGAGACTGTTATGATCCAAACTGTGTTTAGATGCAGGGAACACAGCAGGTCCAACAGAAATGTCCTACAACGAGTCTCTGGCTTGCATCGTCCCCATAGTCATTGTAGGTTGTGTCCAGTGCTTTTCTGGGCCTATTTATGGGAGTGGTGCTACTCCCCAGCTAGGGCTGGGTGATATGGCCTAAAATCAATATCACGATATATTGAGGATTTTACCTCGACAACGATAAATGGACGATAACTACAGGTATCACAGAGACAAAAGTTGTCCACTAAATGGGGCTGTCACATGTATTATGTTGAGTCACATTTTTACGTGACTCAAGGTGGTACAGCTTCTTAAAGGGACATGATTGTTTCCAACCTACACAAATCTTTTCTTTTTTATCATCAGATTTATTCACATGGGAAAATGATAATCTCTAAGTGTCAGAAATTCGATAACGATACATTTTTGATTTATTGCCCAGCCCTAGGATGTCAATGGTCTGGTTAAATATCTTGTCCTTATGAGGTCCACCACTGCCTCTTTCACCTTGGCCTTGTTTTATTCGATAATTTTAACACTTGAATGTACTGCAGCCGCTTTTAGCACTCAGCTTTTATGTGTCACTGTTTACAGGCCTCCTAAACAGACTGCACCTTTTATTCAAGAGTTTTCAGAGTTTTTATCAATTTTACACAACTCCTTTGGTAGGAATATTTTAGCTGGAGATTTTAATCTGCACGTGGATAACCTTTTAGACCCTATTTATCTATTTATTTATTTATTTATTTTATGTATTCTTTCTTTATACGTGCTATTTTTAAACAGTTTTCTACCATAGATTTATGATCAACATTATTTTTATATCTATATAACTTTTTATATTACAATTCTCATTTTAGCTCTTATGATTTTATATTTTAACCTTAACCTTTCTCCAGTGTTTCCTCTGTGGGTGCCCTCTGTCCCGGGGGCAGTGGTCGTCTGTGGTGGCCTGGGTACTTTCCAGGTGTGCCTGGGTGGAGGTGGGGTTCTCCACCCTGGGCGTCCTGTGTTGGTGCCTCGGCTGCTGCTGTGGATCTGCTGTTGTCGGGGCGGATGGCTCCCCTGTTGGCGTTTCTTTATCCTTATCTTAACTGGTTTGGCTCATCTGATCTCAGCCCATTTTTCCATTGGGGGGGGGGGGTGTTGCCGGACGATGAGTGATGTGAAGGGGTTTTTATTGTCGGACTGTTCTTAAAATTCTGGGTATGGGAGGGAATGTGGGTATGCGGGGCCTTTTTAATTTGTTAAGCACTTTGAGTTGCATGTATTGCATGATTGAGTGCTATCCTAGTTTTGGATCACTCTGTGATTTGTTCAGGTGTACTGGAACTCCTTGTCAAGAACCTACTGGGTCCACTGGCACATGGTGGAGATAATGGGCAGCAGCAGCAGCAGCCAGTCTGAGAAGGAGACACAGGAGAAGGCCTCCTCACTGACTGAGACCCTGAAACTTTCTTCTGGTAAAAATAAACCACTGAACTCCTCGTCTTCATGCACCTAATACTGCTCCTCCTCTGAACTCATGTCCTCCTCCTGCTTCTCAGTGAGTCAGACGTTTTTCTCAAAGCCTCCTGGTGGACTATATTCCCTGCCGTACCTGTCGGAGGGACAGCAGGAGGATCCAGTGCACCTGAGCAGAGCCGAGTGGTGGGAGATCCTGTTCTTCATCAAGAAGCTGGAGTCGAGACAGCAACAGGAGGTGAATGTCCTCCTGCTGCAGAGCCTGGATGAGCAGGTAAAACCAGAACCATTGACCCATTGTGTGTGTTAAATCAGAATGCTTCAGATCTCAGGTCAGTCCTCATGTCCTCTCTGTACAGGAGCTGGAGCTGGATGAGTCATTGCTCATCAACCTGTCTGTCCCCGGAGAGGTTTCCCGGAAGCTGCTGCACTTCCTGAAGCAGAAGCTGCCCTCCTCATGTCTGAGTGACCTCCTGTGCTCCCACACCTTCTCCAAATACTACCTGAAGAGAGGAGGAGCTAGCCTGGAGGATGAAGAGATTCTGGGTGAGGACACAGACAGGTCCTCTAACAATCTACTCCTCAGGACATCTAGTCTGACTGTAGTTTGTTTTCCAGCAGAAAGCTCTGTGGGTTTGTCCAATCATGGAGAAGGATCACAGAGCCTCTCCTCTTCATCTGCACCTTCAACCTCCTCTTCTTCAGCNACCACCAAATGAACCCTATGAAGTACACCACTAAATGAACCCCACATAGTGCAACACCGCTAAATGAATCCCATGAAGTACACCACTAAATGAACCCCTTATAGTACACCACTAAATGAACCCCTCAGAGTACAACACCACTAAATGAACCCCATGAAGTACACCACTAAATGAACCCCATCTAGTACACCACTAAATGAACCCCATGAAGTACACCACTAAATGAACCCCATGAAGTACAACATCGCTAAATGAACCCCACATTGTACAACACCGCTAAATGAACCCCATGTAGTTCAACACCACTAAATGAACCTCACGTAGTACACCACTAAATGAACACTATGAATTACACCACTAAATTAACCCCATGAAGTACACCACTAAATGAACTCCATGATTTACAGCACAACTAAATGATCCCTTCTTATAATATTACTGTTAAATCTCTTCACTAACATAATCTGTCTCCACTGTGGCCTATTTGTCTGCGTGATGATCTCAGAGATCAGTGGCATTGCTAAATTTTTTCATCCAGCTCTGCAGATGGGCATTGATACATTGATTCGATTGGATCTCACTGTTTGTCTGTTGTCAGATTCCTGGGAAGCTGCTCTTCTCTCTGGTGAAACGGTATCTGTGCGTCACGTCTTTGATGGACAAGCTCAACACTGCTGGGGTTGATTCACGCTCCGACAGACAGGACACAAGCCCTGCCCCTTCATCCTCATCTGCTGGCTCCACCCACCAGCTGGAGCTTAAGCGAATCCAAAGAGAGTTTGAGTTCACCATGGCAATGGCCAACCTGATCTCAGAGCTGGTCCGGGTGATGGGCTGGGACCGCAACCGGAAACCTCCTGACTTCTCCAACCACCCACCAGGAGGAGGCGGGACATACGTGGAGGAGCAGGGCATAGAGGCATTATCACACCCTGTCATTAGGTCCATTTTTCAGCCTCGATTCTGTGCCTCTCCCATTGTTCTGACCAGCAGCTCCTCCATCACAGCAGTGGCCTCCACACCAGCAAAGAAGACAGGAAACGGGTTCAAGACACGCTCAGACTTTGCCAGCCGTTCAGCTTATGTGGAGTACGTCCAGGACAATCTGAAGAGTGGCATGACTGTTCGAATGCTGGAGGACTATGAGGAGGTGAGCGCTGGAGACGAAGGAGAGTTTCGCTACAGTAACGATGGATCACCACCTGTTCAGGTGAGGAACAAACCACTTGTTCTCTGCTCTGTGTGAACGCAACTGTTGTGCATCAGTGTGGGAGCATGAGACTGTTATGATCCAAACTGTGTTTAGATGCAGGGAACACAGCAGGTCCAACAGAAATGTCCTACAACGAGTCTCTGGCTTGCATCGTCCCCATAGTCATTGTAGGTTGTGTCCAGTGCTTTTCTGGGCCTATTTATGGGAGTGGTGCTACTCCCCAGCTAGGGCTGGGTGATATGGCCTAAAATCAATATCACGATATATTGAGGATTTCACCTCCACAACGATAAATGGACGATAACTACAGGTATCACAGAGACAAAAGTTGTCCACTAAATGGGGCTGTCACATGTATTATGTTGAGTCACATTTTTATGTGACTCAAGGTGGTACAGCTTCTTAAAGGGACATGATTGTTTCCAACCTACACAAATCTTTTCTTTTTTTATCATCAGATTTATTCACATGGGAAAATGATAATCTCTAAGTGTCAGAAATTCGATAACGATACATTTTTGATTTATTGCCCAGCCCTAGGATGTCAATGGTCTGGTTAAATATCTTGTCCTTATGAGGTCCACCACTGCCTCTTTCACCTTGGCCTTGTTTTATTCGATAATTTTAACACTTGAATGTACTGCAGCCGCTTTTAGCACTCAGCTTTTATGTGTCACTGTTTACAGGCCTCCTAAACAGACTGCACCTTTTATTCAAGAGTTTTCAGAGTTTTTATCAATTTTACACAACTCCTTTGGTAGGAATATTTTAGCTGGAGATTTTAATCTGCACGTGGATAACCTTTTAGACCCTATTTATCTATTTATTTATTTATTTTATGTATTCTTTCTTTATACGTGCTATTTTTAAACAGTTTTCTACCATAGATTTATGATCAACATTATTTTTATATCTATATAACTTTTTATATTACAATTCTCATTTTAGCTCTTATGATTTTATATTTTAACCTTAACCTTTCTCCAGTGTTTCCTCTGTGGGGTGCCCTCTGTCCCGGGGGGCAGTGGTCGTCTGTGGTGGCCTGGGTACTTTCCAGGTGTGCCTGGGTGGAGGTGGGGTTCTGCACCCTGGGCGCCCTGTGTCAGTGCCTCGGCTGCTGCTGTGGATCTGCTGCTGTCGGGGCAGATGGCTCCCCTGTTGGCGTTTCTTTATCCTTATCTTAACTGGTTTGGCTCATCTGATCTCAGCCCATTGTGTTTTTTCCATTGGGGGGGTGCCAGACGATGAGTGATGTGAAGGGGTTTTTATTGTCGGACTGTTCTTAAAATTCTGGGTATGGTAGGGAATGTGGGTATGCGGTTCTTAAAATTCTGGGTATGGTAGGGAATGTGGGTATGCGGGGCCTTTTTAATTTGTTAAGCACTTTGAGTTGCATGTATTGCATGATTAAGTGCTATCCTAGTTTTGGATCACTCTGTGATTTGTTCAGGTGTACTGGAACTCCTTGTCAAGAACCTACTGGGTCCACTGGCACATGGTGGAGATAATGGGCAGCAGCAGCAGCAGCCAGTCTGAGAAGGAGACACAGGAGAAGGCCTCCTCACTGACTGAGACCCTGAAACTTTCTTCTGGTAAAAATAAACCACTGAACTCCTCGTCTTCATGCACCTAATACTGCTCCTCCTCTGAACTCATGTCCTCCTCCTGCTCCTCAGTGAGTCAGACGTTTTTCTCAAAGCCTCCTGGTGGACTATATTCCCTGCCGTACCTGTCGGAGGGACAGCAGGAGGATCCAGTGCACCTGAGCAGAGCCGAGTGGTGGGAGATCCTGTTCTTCATCAAGAAGCTGGAGTCGAGACAGCAACAGGAGGTGAATGTCCTCCTGCTGCAGAGCCTGGATGAGCAGGTAAAACCAGAACCATTGACCCATTGTGTGTGTTAAATCAGAATGCTTCAGATCTCAGGTCAGTCCTCATGTCCTCTCTGTACAGGAGCTGGAGCTGGATGAGTCATTGCTCATCAACCTGTCTGTCCCCGGAGAGGTTTCCCGGAAGCTGCTGCACTTCCTGAAGCAGAAGCTGCCCTCCTCATGTCTGAGTGACCTCCTGTGCTCCCACACCTTCTCCAAATACTACCTGAAGAGAGGAGGAGCTAGCCTGGAGGATGAAGAGATTCTGGGTGAGGACACAGACAGGTCCTCTAACAATCTACTCCTCAGGACATCTAGTCTGACTGTAGTTTGTTTTCCAGCAGAAAGCTCTGTGGGTTTGTCCAATCATGGAGAAGGATCACAGAGCCTCTCCTCTTCATCTGCACCTTCAACCTCCTCTTCTTCAGCAATGGGCTTGGTGTCCAAGAAGGCCAAGAAAGAGCTCTCTGAGGACTCAGGCTGCGCAGAGACAGAGAGTGAGCTACCCACAGAAGACGTGAGCAGATATCCTGAAGACCTGGAGGACAAGATGAAAGGTGGACATTCTTTGTTTTCAGAAGACATGGACTTGGCTCTGATGGGAGCCAAGTCCATGTCTCACAGAGACGATTCATGGATGTGTACATCTGCTGATTTAGTATCTGAGCCTGCTGCAGATGAGACACAAACATTTGACTTAGGGATGGACAATATATCGGCATCAATAATAGTATCGGCCGATGTTAATCATTTTTTAACATATCAGTATCGGTTCGGTAAATAAAACCGAGCCGATATTAACAACCGATATTTTTTTCCATCTTGTCTCCATTAGTTTGCCTGTTTCAGAGGGTGAGGGGGGTGATATGTAATTTAATCATGTGACAGTAAATGTAATCATCTCAGGACCGTAAAGGTGTGTGTTGTGTGTACATAATAATGTAAATTCAGCTTTAATAATTTTCATTCTATACAAAATCTGCTGAATTTAGAAGCATTATTGTCAGTATATTGGTATCGGAAAATATTGGTTATTGGCCATAACAGTGATCTTAATATCGGATATTGGTATTGGCCCAAAAATTTCATATCGGTGCATCATTGTTTTGACTGGCTCTAGTCTGAGTCTAGTGAAACAGTTTCCTTTCTGTTTGTGCTCCAGATGTTTTTCTGTTTATGGGTTAGTTGATGAAACCAGCCCTCTGTACTGCTGCAGTGTTCAACAGTCCCCGTCTGCAAGGGAAGAAGACTCTACTGGAGAAGCTGGGGGAGGTTGTGGACATTGTAACGAAGGGGGGGTCTGTTTCTGACACGGCACAGCAGCTCACCGCTGTCCTCTTCATCATCCGACTGCTGGATGACAAGACAACTCAGGAAAAGAACTCTATGAGGAGTGACTCTGCCCAGAGTGTACGGTGAGAAAACGGGGTTGGTTCTAGTCTGAGTGGACCTGGGGTGGGTCTGTGGATCATACGGTACTTTTTTGATGTCTTTGTGATGTTGTGTCCTTTTGCTCCAAAAGGGACAAGGTGCTGAAGCTGCTGGTGGAGTTCCTGGGTTCCTCCTCCAGAGACGTGGTGGTCTGCACGCTTAGACTCACGCGTCTCCTCATGCTGAAATATGAGTGGAGGGTTTGCTTTGCCACTGAGGGTGGAGTCAAAGCCATTCTGTTCTGCATGCAGGAGTTCTGCTCCATCACACAAGTGCAACAGCTGGGCCTAGCGGTGAGAATGAGTGTGTGCTCTGAGTGGTGGCTGGGTGGATGATGGTTATGGTGGTGATGATGATGGTGGTGGTAAAAGTGGTGATGGTTGTAATTAAAAACAGCTGGACTTCTCTGGTTATGTTGGAGACATTTAAACTCTCATCCCAGAGGCTTCCACCAGACTTTGGTTGTGGTCAGAAACAAACACACTGATTGTGCTGCAAGTCTTTTTCTTCCTTGAAAACATGTTTGTGTCTAAATGAAGGTGATGTTGTTGTTCATAGAGTTAAAATTATGTTGAAGTTCAGATTATTTCATCTAGAAGGACCTGTGGTTAGCTGGCTCATTTAAAACGTGTTGTCTTGAAAGAATCAGGAATCGATAGGAACCGGAATCGAAACGAGGAATTGGAATTGTTCAAATTCAAACCATGTCAAACCCTTGTAATGATAATGGTGATGGTGATGGTGGTGGTGGTGGTGGTGGTGATGATGATGATGATGATGATGACGATGATGATGACTATGACGATGATGGTGGTTGTGGTGGTGGTGATGATGATGGTGATAGTGGTGATGATGATGATGATGATGATGATGATGATGATGATGATGGTAATAATGGTGGTGGTGGGGATGATGACGGTGATGATGATAGTGAAAATGATGATGACTGGTGGTGGTGGTGGTGATGGTGATATTGTGGTGGTGGTGGTTATAGTTAGGAGGAAAATGATGGTGATTATAGTGAGGATGATGGTGATTATAGTGAGGATGGTGATGGTGATGAAAGTGAGGATGATGATGGTGATTATAGTGAGGATGATGATGGTGATTATAGTGAGGATGATGATGGTGATTATAGTGAAGATGATGTTGGTGATGATAGTGAGGCTGATGATGGTGATGATAGTGAGGATGATGATGGTGATGATAGTGAGGATGATGATTGTGATTATAGTGAGGATGATGATTGTGATTATAGTGAGGATGATGATTGTGATAATAGTGTGGATAATGATGGTGATGGCAGTGAGGGTGATGATGGTGATTATAGTAAAGATGATGATGGTGATTATAGTGAGGATGATGGTGATTATAGTGAGGAAGATGATGGTGATTATTGTGAGAAGGATCATGTTCATGATGATGGTGATTATAGTGAAGGTGATGATGATATTGATTAAAGTGAGAATGATGGTGATTATACTGAGGATAATGATGTTGATGATGGTGATTGTACTGAGGATAATGATGTTGATGATGGTGATTGTAGTGAGGATGATGGTGATTATACTGGGGATGATGATGGTGATGAAAGTGAGGAGGATGATGGTGATAATAGTGAGGAGGATGATGGTGATAATAGTGAGGAGGAGGATGGTGATTATAGTGAGGATGATGATGGTTATTATAGTGAACATGGTGATGGTGATGAAAGTGAACATGGTGATGGTGATGAAAGTGAGGATGATGGTGGTGATAATAGTGAGGATGATGATGGTGATTATAGTGAAGATGCTGTTGGCTATTATAGTGAGGATGATGATGGTGATGATAGTGAGGGTGATGATAGTGATGATAGTGAGGGTGATTATAGTGAGGATGATTGTGATTATAGTGAGGATAATGATTGTGATAATAGTGTGGATAATGATGGTGATTACAGTGAGGGTGATGATGGTGATGACAGTGAGGGTGATGATGGTGATTATAGTGAAGATGTTGATGGTGATTATAATGAGGATGATGGTGATTATAGTGAGGATGATGATGGTGATTATAGTGAGAAGGATTATGTTGATGATGATGGTGATTATAGTGACGGTGATGATGATATTGATTATAGTGAGAATGATGGTGAATTATACTGAGGATAATGATGTTGATGATGGTGATTATAGTGAGGATGATGATGATGGTGATTATAGTGAGGATAATGGTGATTATACTGAGGATGATGATGATGGTGATTATAGTGAACATGGTGATGGTGGTGAAAGTGAGGATGATGATGTAGGGCTGTCGCGGTAACCGCAAAAATGAAATATCGCGATATGAAGAAGCCCACCGCGCTGCATCATGCGCCACCGCGATTACTGAACTTGGTTCAACTCAATGATGCATGTTGAGAAGGATGGCTGCACTGGTATCAAAACGAAACGTTACTTCGCTCCTGTGGGAGCACTTTGGTTTTCAGTACGTCAGCTGCTGCGCAGCCAGAGTCCTTGGCCGAGCCAGAGCTGCCACCAGCGGCAAAAATAAATAAATAAATGCTCGGAGACCTGCTGAAGTCCCGGACAAGCACTACTGCAGCCGTCCCGAAGATAGTTTGAGCCGAGCTGGAGCTCACTCGCTACCTGCAGGAGGAATGCATCCACCCTAAAGAAAACCCCCGTGACACGGTGGAGCAACAACCGGGAGAGATTCCCTTTGCTCGCCAGAGTCGCACGCAGGTACGTGTGCGTTAGTGCAACGAGCGCATCATCTGAGAGGGTTTTCAGTGTTGCTGCAAATGTTGCCACCCCTCTCAGATCCTCTCTCAAACCGTAGTTAACATGCTGGTTTTCCTTGTAGGTAACAAGGACGTGACCGAGCTATGAAGCACCGTCATTCGTGTGTGTGAAAGTGAAATGATAGTGCGCCCGCCCCCCGGCGCGCGTGCGCCCGGTACATGTAATTTTTTATGCTTGATTTTAAACAACTAAACAAAATGGGGACTTGTTTCTTATTTGTTAGATGCTGCAGCCAAATTTGCATTTAAAAGTTTAACCTTCTCCTAAATTTTGTTGTTTTTAAGTTCAGTCGGACTCCGACTGTCGGAGAAACAAACGTTACTGCGATCTGTGTTGTTACTGCCCTTTGATCTGCATTCAGTAAAGTGTTATTAAAGAAGGCACGGCAATTTTTAACCTTTTTTAAATGTGTAAGCATTATGTTTAGATAGTACTGCAATAAAAAAAAGTGCTGCAATAATATCGCACACCGCAATATTAAACCACCCTGAATCACCGCAGGGGGAATTCCTCAACCGCGACAGCCCTATGATGATGGTGATTATAGTGAGGAGGATGATGGTGATTATAGTGAACATGGTGATGGTGATGAAAGTGAGGATGGTGATGGTGATAATAGTGAGGATGATGATGGTGATTATAGTGAAGATGATGTTGGCTATTATAGTGAGGATGATGATGGTGATGATAGTGAGGATGATGATGGTGATGATAGTGAGG
>SSNQ01034027.1:51395-68638 GCA_006942095.1 Nothobranchius kuhntae
TGATTATAGTGAGAAGGATTATGTTGATGATGATGGTGATTATAGTGAAGGTGATGATATTGATTATAGTGAGAATGATGGTGATTATACTGAGGATAATGATGGTGATTATAGTGAGGATGATGGTGATTATACTGAGGATGATGATGGTGATTATACTGAGGATGATTATGTTGATGATGGTGAATATAGTGATGGTGATTGTTACATCCCTCAGCTCACTAGGAGTGATGTGGAAGATGGAGTAAGAGATGTTGTGTGCAGGTTTAATAATAACAAAGTAAATGTGTCACCAACAAAGGATTTTTATTAAACAGAAAGAGCCTATAAAAGGGAAAAAGGACTAACACAAAGCGCCAAGCCAAAAGGGCTGGGAGGAGGAAAAGGATCTAACTAAAATATTCAATATATATTATATATACACAAAAATACTAGATTTAACAAGAGATGTCCTGGTAAGCAGAGACGCTCGGGGGTAATTCATAAAGGGGGAGTCGAAGACCAGTCCTAAGTCAAAGTACCTGAAATCCTAATTATCACGAGTCTAAATCACTAAATCACCGAAGTATCGCTAAGCTAACACACACACACACACACACACAAGCATGAGGAGAAGAGAGCAGTATGAACACCTTCGTGCCCACACTTCCCTGTACCTTCTCCCTGACTGAGAGCAGCTTTTAACGGCTGTCAAGTGATTGTCAATAATTAAACACAGCTGGGCACTGGGAGAGGGGCGAGGCAGAAGCCACTGAGGCCATCTTGTGGCCGAAAAGGGGCACTGCACGTAACAGTTATGATGATGGTGATTATAGTGAAGATGATGATGGTATTGATTAAATTGAGAATGGTAAATGGCCTGTATTTGATATAGCGCCTTCTAGAGTCCTGGAACTCCTCAAGGCGCTTTACAACATAATCAGTCATTCACACACACATTCACACACTGGTGGGGATGAACTACAATGTAGCCACAGCTGCCCTGGGGCGCACTGACAGAGGCGAGGCTGCCGAGCACTGGCGCCACCGGTCCCTCCGACCACCACCAGCAGGCAACTTGGGTTAAGTTTCTTGCCCAAGGACACAACGACAGCGACAGACTGAGCGGGGCTCGAACCTGCAACCTTCCGATTACGGGGCGAGCACTTAACTTCTGTGCCACCATCGCCATGTTGATGGTGATTATAATGAAGATGATGTTGGTTATTATAGTGAGTATGATGGTGATGATAGTGAGGATGATGATGGTGATGATAGTGAGGATGATGGTGATGATAGTGAGGATGATGATGATGGTGATGATAGTGAGGACGATGATGGTGATAATAGTGTGGATAATGATTGTGATTATAGTGAGGATGATGATGGTGATGATAGTGAGGATGATGGTGATTACAGTGAGGGTGATGATGTTGAATATAGTGAAGATGATGATGGTGATTATAGTGAGAATGATGATGCTAATGGTGATTGTAGTGAGGATGATTATGTTGATGAAGATGGTGATTATGGTGAGGAATTATGATGGGGGTAATAGTGAGGGTATTGATGGTGATTATAGTGAGGATGAGGATGGTGATTATAGTGAGGGTGATGATGATGGTGATTATAGTGAGGATGAGGATGGTGTTTATAGTGACGATGAGGATGGTGATAATAGTGAGGATGAGGATGGTGATGATGGTGATTATAGTGAGGATGAGGATGGTGATTATAGTGAGGGTGATGATGATGGTGATTATAGTGAGGATGAGGATGGTGATTATAGTGACGATGAGGATGGTGATAATAGTGAGGATGAGGATGGTGATGATGGTGATTATAGTGAGAAGGATTATGTTGATGATGGTGTTTTTTATATCCGCATCGGCCGATACACCTCCTTAGTGTAAAGTTTAATAAACATGTTTTTTAGTGCTGCCGTTTATTTTACTTCTGCCATCTTCCCCTCATTTCCTCACACAAAGCCGCCTCTTGCAGCTCCTCGCTATAGAACATGACACAAGAAACTCCCTGAATATTTACATTTACAGTGAGTTAACACTTAGTAAAGCCTATTTAAAATGAGGCACATCCCCGGGCAGCCTGGTGCTCTTTCAGAACTTTATTAAAATTAATATTTACTTTCCTGAATAACATCTTCATTATAAATCATTTTCAACAAAAATGTATCCTTAGTTACGTTTGGAATATGAAGTACTTGGTCAGTTTGATTAACTTTATTTAGATGTCTGATTTTAACACTGAGCAGTTCTCAAAATTAAGATTTAGCAGTTGGATAAATTCTGTGTTTAAAACCTGATTCAGCTTGAGAGATTTTGTGCACTAACTGATGGTATTAGTGCCAATTTAGTAATCAAATAAAGTGGAAAACGCCTAGTTTTCCATGAAAATTGGCCCCAAAAAAACAACATCACATCAGCTGATCATGTTTCCTCCACGTCGGCATTGGTATCAGCAATAGAAAAACCAATATTAGTTGACCTCTAATGGTGGTGATGAATGGTTCATTTTTCCCAGACTCTGAAGGTCATCACTGGAGCCAGCAAACATGACCTGCGCAGCACCTGCAGCAGCCTCCCACTTTCAGAGTCTGGTACACAGATGATGTTGGAGATTTTTGCCAGCATCGGCTCAGCCACGCCCGAAGGCTCCAAATGCCTGCTGGCCGCCATTCCTGCTGCCATTGACCTCATGCTGAAGACCAAAGGGTTAGCCATAATTGCATTTTCAGCTTCTTTTATCTGACTGCAGCCTGCTGACCATTGATCCTCTGTGCAGCTGCATTTTGTCGGTGCGTAACGGGTTGCTTGTAATCATCATGCTCATCGCTAACCACAAGAGCCTGGCGGAACAGCTGGTGGCGTGCGGTGTCACCCCTGTCCTCAAAAAATGTCTTGCGCTGTCCAGAGCCGAGACCATGTTTGCCATCATAGCCCTCAACCACATCTCCATGGTGCACAAGCTGGAATGTGAAGGTAAGTGTCAGAACAAACCTCAGAGCAGATTGTTCTCCTCAATAAAACTTTTAACCAACATCAATCAGACAAAATACCCACAAATTCACAGAGGCTTCATTTTCAGGCTGTACGGTATACCAGTTTATCTCTGTTAGATGAATTTTTTATATGCCATGTAAATGCCGTTTAAAATTGTACAAATGAATAGCATAGACAATGTCTGGAACGTTTGCAGTGGGAAAGTTTTTCAGCGGGGCCAGATTTCACTGCTATACACCAACACATTCAGCTTGCTAACCACAAAACTAAAACGATCTTTTATATAGTGCTTCTCAAGATAAAAGTCACGATTCGCTTCCCAAAAACAAAAAAACAAAGTAGCATAGCATAGTTTATTTATATAGCACGTTAAAAATGCAGCATGGGAGCTGCCCAAAGTGCTGCACAGGCTAAAACAAAACACAACCATTACAAGGAGCTAAAACAAAGGATAAAAATCTCAATCAAAAGCAGATAAAACATGATGAATACTAAGAACACATTAAAACAATGATACAATAAAACACTAAAACGAGTCACTGTCTAACAGCCAAAGTGTAAAAGTGGGTCTTTAAACGAGATTTAAAAACCGCCAGAGATGGAGCCTGCCAAACTCCAATGGGCAATGAGTTCCATAGCTTTGGGGCAGCATGGACAAATGCTCGATCCCCCCGCGATTTGAGTACAAAAAACATTTAGAATAAATAAATAACGATCAAAAATATGTTCAAAATGAGAACTAAATTATGTCAATTGTGATTAAAAAGATTTTAATGTAAGGAAAGGGAGAGAGAAAATAAATAGGAAAGAGGGATATCAGTGGATCCCAGGAATGGTGGAATAGGTAGAAAGGCTCAGGGGGAGAGAGGTCCACAGTCTGGGGGCCACAGCAGCAAATGATCTGTCACCTTTGGTCTTTAGACTGGTGCACTGCACAACCAATAGGCTTTGGTCACTGGACCTCAGGGACCTGCTGTGAGGAAGATCAAAGACTGAGAAGATCACCAATGTATGATGGTGCTTGTCCATGTAGCGGAGGTATCTGGGCCAAAAATGGGGGCGGGGTGTTCCACAAAAATAAACTATAAAGAATAAGAGTCTGCTTCTAGACCTGCAGAAAGAGAAAAAAAATGGGATACAAGATCAAGCGATCACTGCGTCAACTTGATGAAGAAATATATAATCAACATTGTGTGTCTGCGTGTGTGTGTGTGTGCGTGCCTGTGTGTGTGTGTGTGTGCCTGCGTGCGTGCGTGTGTGTCTGTCTGTGTGCGTGTGTAAAGAGTGTGAGGACTGTCTGGAACAGCAGGACTTTAAGGACACAGAGCTACAGATGGTGTTGGTGAGCCTGAGGGAGTTGTCGGTAACTAAGGAGGTGATCCTGACTCTGGAGCAGCTGCTGAATGACCCCATGTCACAGCTGGAGGAGGAGCGCAGCCAGGTAAATGAGAAACAGTCGTTTAGGAATGTTCTGATAACATTTACTCACTCCCGATCCAAGATATTGATTTTGATTATCTGCCGATACATAGTCCCGATCTGACACTTCAGCAGAACATATCCAACTAGTCCTTTAGGTTTTTTATCATAATTATTATTTAAGTGGGTTTTTTTTTTGTTTGTCATTTCACCCTTTAAGATAGTACATTAAAAAGAAATGTGTTAATATTACCAATCTATTTAAAAGTAATGTCTTGGCTCTTATTTCTGATCGATTACTTTGTGGGGCTGTTGTGAGCAAAAGGGCAGGCACCAGCTCGTGACTGCTGGCGCCACGGTCACTCCTTTCTCCAGGACACATGTAGTGCTGCATCTGTGAAGTTGCGGTTAGTTTGCATAGACACTACTGCTGTTTGTAAACAATTTGTTTTTTTAACGTATCTTTCAGTGTCGACTGGCTCGAAGTTTTTATCCAAGTCGCTTTTTATGTTTATTATTATTATGTTTATTTATTTGGCAGACGTTTTTATCCAAAGCGACTGACAACATTATAACCTATAGGGCATGTTGTGATCTGTGGGGGAAACCGGAGTACCCGGAGGAAACCCACGCATGCATGGGGAGAACACGCAACTCCACGCAGAAAGGCCGCAGCCGAGTTTCGAACCTGCGACCTTCGTGCTGCGAGGCAACAGTGCTAACAACTGCGCCACCACGTTCTTAAGGTGGCGTGTCAGATTTGCTGTGTTAATGCAGCTTTACCTTTTCCTCGTTACATGCCCAATAAGTACACATTACAAGTCTGTCTGGTTTAAAATACAACCAACCTGCAGACATTTCCTCTGTCCTGAGGTGGCATGTTGGCTCTGTGTTCGCCTGCTAGCTAACAGCTAAGTGATAAGTGCGTGAATTCCCTGACTTCCTTAAATTGTGTGACCTTGACTACCTTATTGTGTGAGGTGTTGTCATCTGTGGAACCATGAATTTTGGTGTAGAGGAACTTATTTAAGTGAACACCAAGCCATTAGAAAACTTCTAACTTGGGATAAATTTAAAAAGTCACGATTTTTATCTTATAAGGTTATAGCCAATCTTTTGCACCTGATTCCAGATGCGTAGAAGATCCCATGATCAGATCTGAGCATCCCTAGTATTTATTTAGCACCTTCTAGACTCCAAGAACCCCCAAGGCGCTTTGACACTCCGGCCATTCACTCCTAAGGGTGGGCCATAAATGGAGCACACTGGATGTAACTGGCACCCCTGCGGTTAAAGGACGGGGACTAAACGCCACTGCCGTCGTCACCCCTGTGTCAGACGCCGATCACCTGTTAAGGTTTAGAAGCGTTGGGACCTTTCGAGTGCCTCATTGACGTTCTGCAGTTGCATCCTGCTTCCTGTCGCTTTGTGCAGGTGACGCACAGTCGAGACACTTACCAGGACCTGGTCCGGTTGATGGAGCAGCACCGAGCCGACCGGGCGGTCCTTCTCTCCATCCTCAGGTACTGTACGCCTTATATCACCTTTCTTGTTGCCATGGCAATAGAGATGAAGATGTTCTGACTGGCCATTTTTCCTGAAGGATTTTGAGTAGATTCCTGGACAACTACAAGGAGGATGTTCTGCCATGGCATGAGAGTATATGGCCCTGTCTGTCCACCATGATGGCCTCCATCAACGACAGAGAGGTCAGCTTTCCTCCAGGTGGAGGTCAGGGTGCTCTCATGAAACCAATGATAACCTGCTGTGATGACCCCCAGGTTGTGCAGCTGTTCATCCGCTTCCTGTACCGCCTGGCCTCTCTGAACAAGGACTATGCTGTGGTCATGTGCCGACTTGGTGCCAAAGAGGTTCTGGTGAAGGCTCTGGATAAGCACAGCACCAACCTACTGCTGGTCACGGAGCTGCGAGACCTCATCAGTGACTGTGAGAAGTACGCCAGTCTTTACAAAAAGATGACCACCAGTGTGCTTGCAGGGTGCATCCAGGTTGGTGTCTCTCTCACACAAACACACACAGACACGGGGGGGGGGGGGGGGGGGTGTTGACAAATTTGGGGCAGGAGTAGCTGAGGAGGCAGTGCAGGTTCTCCAGTAATCAGAAGGTTGCAGGTTCAATCCCAACTCTGACCAGAGCATTCTGCTCTTGTGTCCTTGGGCAAGACACTTAACCCGCCTTGCCTGCTGGTGGTGGTTGGAGGGACCGGTGGCGCCTGTGTTCAGCAGCCTCGCCTCTGTCAGTGCACCCCAGGGAAGCTATGGCAACATCGTAGCTCATCCCCACCGGGGTGTGAATGACTGATTGTGTTGTGAAGCGCCTTGGGGTGGCTGTAGAACCCTAAGAAGGCGCTATACAAATACAGGCCATCTACCATTTACCAACCATGAACGATAGGCCGAGCCCTTCACTGAATGTTTTTTAAGAGCAAGTGTTTGTTAATGCCTGTTACAGGGTTTGAATAGGTGCAATAAAGTGTTTTCAAGTTATGGAAGTAGGCCTGGGAGGATATGTTGTCCACAGATTGTTGACTATAAACGATATTATTGACGGCATTATTCAGACCAAAATAATGGTAATACAGTCAGGTCCATAAATATTGGGACATCGACACAACGCTAACATTTTTGGCTCAGTACACCACCACAATGGATATCAAATGAAATGAATAAGATGTGCTTTAACTGCAGACTGTCAGCTTTTATTTGAGGGTATTTACATCCAAATCATGTGAACGATGTAGGAATTACAACAGTTTGCATACCGTAAATCCTCTAATACAGGCCTGTATTTGATTCAAGCTCATCAAGCTCCAGGCCTTTATTGGAAGGAGGGCCAGAATTAGAGGCAGGCCTCAATTTCTATTTGAGCAAAATGAACTAATGGTTTGCTGGAGTTTTTGACAATTAAAGTTGCGCCCACATTTTCAAAGTTAAACACATTTCTTTTAACAACGGTAGTTTCTGCTTCAGCCCTCTCCCCCCTCCCCCTGCGCAGCGGCCGCAAACTCACTGATGCGCCTGCAGCTTCTCAGAGTTCCTGCTGCTCTAAACATTAAAATAATTATTTCATTTTCTGTTCCTCACTTCTGATTACCTTCAATGGTGTCTGTTTGTTGCAACCAGCAGGTACAAAAACTAACTTGTTTTTATTTGACTATTTTTCTGTCCTGCCTGTTTATTATCTTCCTGCATCTCCTCTCAATCCTAAAGAAAAACTGCTACCTGGGTTCATATATATTCACCTAATGAGTTACCTTTGAACTGGAGTTCTAAAAGATCTACCGACCGCAAAAACAGCGGAGTGCTCGCCGGCCGCATCAGTGAGGTGCGTCACCGGAGGACAAGGTGATGCGCCCTGCTCCACAGCAGCGAAACGCATCAGGCGCAAATAACAGACAGAAAACATTAAAGGAAATGAGCCGACATGAACGATCACGTGTTAAATTAGTTTTTGAGGTGGCGACACCTGATTTGATAATGTTACTGTGGCCGTGCTCAGGATGCAGATGTCTGGAGCGCGTCAACAATCAGAGCTTTGCATGCGCAATCTGGTTAAGATTAGGATGGGGGTGAGGGGAAGGTTAAATTGCAAGAGGGAAAAGGTCACAATTTGGTTAAATGTCCGTTTTACGGCGGGTGTCAGTACCGACGCTCTGGCACAGCGCGTTGCCCCCCCGACGCGCAGGAGCTTGTCACCTGCTGACAGCAGGCTGCTGTCTTTTCTGAGGACTGCATCTTGCCGGTCATTATCACGTGAGCTTCCAGTCAGGTTTTCGTAGAGCTCATTCTACTGAAACAGCTCTTCTTAGGGTCTCTAATGACCTTCTGACTCACAGTGATGCAGGGGACTGTTCTGTTCTGGTCCTGCTGGACCTGACTGCAGCCTTTGCCACTGTTGACCATCAACTGCTACTGGAGAGACTCAGAGACTGGGTAGGCCTATCAGGATCTGCTCTGGAGTGGTTCTCCTCTTATCTCTCTGAGCGCTCCTTTTCTGTGGCCGTCTCCAAGTTTAGGTCCTCCACCACCTCTCTTACCCATGGTGTCCCACAAGGTTCTGTGCTGGGGCCTCTGCTCTTCCTCCTCTATCTGCTTCCTCTTCAGCACATCCTGAGCTCCTTCAAAAGGAATCTCCTACCATCTTTATGCAGATGACATCCAGCTGTACATCTCCTTTAAGCCCCATGAGATGTCTAAGCTGCAGCTGTTACACACCTGCTTAGACTCTATCAAAACCTGGATGGCTGGGAGCTTTCTACAGCTGAATGAAGATAAGACTGAGATCCTCATCTGTGCCCCAGACAAGCTGGTTCCCAAAGTCAGAGACTCTCTTGGTCAGCTTGCTTCCCACACCAAACCTTCAGGAATCTTGGTGTGACCTTTGACCCAGCTCTCACCCTGGATTCTCATGTCAGTTCTCTTGTTTGCTCTTCCTTCTTCCATCTCAGGAACATTGCTAAGCTGAGTCCCATTCTGTCCCGCTCTTAACTTGAGACAGTTCTCCACACCTTCATCTCCTCACGCTTAGACTACTGTAACTCTCTTTTCACGTGTCTGAGCAGAACCTCCCTGAACCGTCTACAGGTGGTTCAGAATGCCTGTGCTCGGCTTCTGACCAAGTCCTCCAAATGCATCCACATCACCCCGCTTCTCCTCCAGCTTCACTGGCTACCAGTCAACTTCAGGGTTCATTTCAAGGTCCTGGTTCTGGTCTATAGGGCCTTACATGGACAAGCACCATCTTACATTGGTGATCTTCTTAGTCCCTACACCCCCAGCAGGTCCCTGAGGTCCAGTGATCAAAGCCTACTGGTTGTACAGCACCAGGCTAAAGACCAAAGGTGACAGATCATTTGCTGCTGTGGCCCCCAGACTCTGGAACTCTCCCCCCCTGAGCCTGAGATCAGTGGACTCAGTGGTCTCCTTTAAAAAGCAGCTGAAGACTCACTTGTTCAAGCTGGCTTTTGTATGACCTTCTTCACCACTCTCTTATTCTGCTCTCCCCACCTATTCCACCTTCCTCAGGATCCACTGATTTCCGTCTTTCCTATTCACTCTCTCTTTCTTAACATTTTTTTCTTTTAAACCGCAATAGCTTATTCTTGCTCATTTTAAATATATTTTTTTCAACATTTTCTAAATGCTCTTTTATATTTTTACAATTTTTTTATGTTTTGTTTTTGTGAAGCGCCTCGTGATTTTTATCTTGAGAGGCGCTATAGAAATGATATTTTCTTCTTCTTCTTCACGTGACAGCGACTAGTCGATGACAGGCATAAAAAGTCACTATAGTGAAGTTGACTAATTCATACAACCCCTGCTACTGCTCCCCAGAGTGTTCTGCAGCATAATCAGCACATTCTCTTTGAACTTGATATCAAATTTTCGCCTCCTCTTCGTCTCCGCACCTGCCAAATCGCGGTCTGTCACTGGCAAATCAAAAGTGAGACAGATGACACAACCACCCCCCCCTGTGGTACTTGCTTGTTACCACATTCCACCCGGCCACAATAAAATACAGGCCATTATTCACCTCCGCCGACTCCAGCACCGGCCAAAATATGATACCCGGCCGTTAATTGAATACAGGCCAATATTAGAGGATTTACGGTATATGCCTCCCCAGGATCAGAATTATACTTCTTTAAACAGGTTTTTGAACTGATTATTTTAGAAGCACAAGGCATCTTAATCCTGGGTGGAGATTTGAATGTTCGACTCAGTCCAGCCTTAGAGTCATCAAAACCACATGCCCCGGAATTAAAGAAAATAGCCAAAAATGTTACATTCATTTTAAAGGACTTAGGGTTAATAGATGTTAGGAGAGAGTTAAACCCCACAAAAAAAATAACCCTTTTTTTCTCAACCACATTCATTTGACTCTAGACTGGACAATTTTTTTCATGTTCCATAAAGACTTAACAGTGTGGTTAACTGTAGGATAGGAGTGATGGATTTATCAGATCCTGCTCCACTGTACCTGGAAGTTGCATTAGGAAATGAAAGAAAATACACTTATTGGAGACTAAATACAAGTATTTTATGTCCTTTAAAAGAACAAATTAGCCAAGATATAACAAATTACTTAGTTGAAAATGATTACGAAAAAGTCTCTCCAAATATTTTATGGGATGCTTTGAAAGCAGTCCTGCGTGGGAAGCTTATAGGCTATAGTTCCAACCTAAATAAGAAGAGAAATGAGCCATTAAAGAAGAAGAAAATATCTTTTCTATAGCGCCTCTCAAAAAAAGCCATGAGGCGCTTCACAAAAACAAAAAATGTAAAATATAAAAAAGAATTTGGAAAATGATTACAAATATATTTAAAATTAGCAAAAAAAATAGACAATTGTGAAATGTAAAGAAAGAGAGAGAGTGAAAAGGAAAGAGGGAAATCATTGGATCCTGAGGAAGGTGGAATAGGTAGGGGAAATGGAACAAGGAGAGGGTGATTAAGGTCACACCAAAACCAGCTTGAACAGGTGAGTTTTCAGCTGCTTTTTTAAGGAGTCCACTGATCTCACTCTCTGGAAAAGAGAGTTCCAGAGTCTGGGGGCCACAGCAGCAGATGATCTGTCACCTTTGTTCTTCAGCTTGGTGCTGCAAAACCAGTAGGCTTTGGTCACTGGACCTCAGGGACCTGCTGGGAGTGCAGGCACTGAGAAGGTCACCAATGTATGGTGGTGCTTGTCCATTTAAGGCCCTATAGACCAGAACCAGGATCGTAAAATGAACCCTGAAGTTGACTGGTAGCCAGTGAAGCTGGAGGAGAAGCGGGTGGAGTTGGTTGTGTTTGGAGGACTTGGTCAGAAGCCGAGCACAGGCATTTTGAACCACCTGTAGACGGTTCAGGGAGGTTCTGCTCAGACACGTGAAAAGAGAGTTGCAGTAGTCTAAGCGTGAGGAGATAAAGGTGTGGAGAACTGTCTCAAGTTCAGAGTAGGACAGAATGGAACTCAGCTTAGCAATGTTCCTGAGATGGAAGAACGAAGAGCAAACAAGAGAACTGACATGAGAATCCAAGATGAGAGCTGGGTCAAAGGTCACCAAGATTCCTGACAGAAGGTTTTGGTGTGAGGATCAAGCTGACCAAGACAGTCTCTGACTTTACGAACCAGCTTGTCTGGGGCACAGATGAGGATCTCAGTCTTCATTCAGCTGTAGAAAGTTCCCAGCCATCCAGGTTTTAATAGAGTCTAAGCAGGTGTGTAACAGCTGCAGCTTAGACATCTCATGGGGCTTAAAGGAAATGTACAGTTGGATGTCATCTGCAGAAAGATGGTAGGAGATTCCTTTGAAGGAGCTCAGGATGTGCTGAAGAGGAAGCAGATAGAGGAGGAAGAGCAGAGGCCCCAGCACAGAACCTTGTGGGACACCATGGGTAAGGGAGGTGGTGGAGGACCTGAAGAAACTTAAGGCGCAATTACAAGATCTGGAAGATACACATAAAATTAATGTAGATACAAACCTGAAACTAAAGATACAAAAGAAGAAGAATGAAATTATTGAAATTTTGTCATGTGAAATACAAAAAATATGTGTTTTTTTTAACAAAGATATTATGAGGCAGGAGGTAAATCAGCAAAAAAATTTGCCTACAAGTTAAAAAAACAACAATCAGAAAATACAATTCACAAAATAAAAATTCTAAAAACAAACGGCATAATCTACAAACTGGAAGACATCCAGTAAGCATTCCTATCATTTTATCAGGAACTATACATACAAACCAAAATTAAATGATAAATATATGCTATCCTTCCTGGATTCACTTAACTTACCAAAAGTGAGTGAAAATCAAAATACAACTCTAATCAGGGAAATATCTGTACTTGAAATTAAAAAAAGCCATCTCAGATTTAAAACCAAACAAATTCCCAGGACTGGATGGATTTCCATCAGAATGGTACAAGGAAATGAAAGACTTATTGATTCCTTTGATGAAAACATTGAATTATATTTTAAAGACTGGAATAATCCCCCCCATCTAGGAATGAGGCATCCATTTCCCTAATGGCCAAAGAGGAAAAAGATGAGCTAGACTGTGGCAATTAGCGCCCTATTGGTGTGCTTAACCGAGATTATAAGATATTTACACACATTCTTGGCAAAAGAACTGATCATATACACGTCATTAGCTTGGACCAGACTGGCTTTATTAAGCAGAGATAGACGCAAGATAATATTTGTCGAACACTACATATAATTGGACATGTAGTCAAAAATAAAAATCAGATGGTTCTTATGAGTCTAGATGCAAAAAAGGCTTTTGATTGGGTAAATTAGGAATTTTTATACAAAGTTTTGGGGAAATTCGGATTTCATCAATCATTTATCATGACCATCCAAGCATTGTATAAATGCCCATGGACAAGAATCAAAGTTAATGAGGCGCTTTCAAAATCATTTGACCTACAGAGAGGGACACGCCAGGGCTGTCCATTAAGCCCTTTACTCTTTGCTCTCTTTATTGAGGCCCTGAGCCGAGGCATTATACAAAGTACTACTATTACGGGAGTCAAGATTTCAGGTCGAGATCATAAGACCTCTTTGTTTACAGATTATTACTAACACTTTTAAAAATGACAATTTTTAACAGCTTTGATATTAAAACTTGTTTTTAAAAGCAAACCTGTGACTGAATGGAAACTAAAATGAAATGCGAGTTTTGGATGCGTGAATGAATTTCAGAAGGTTTCTTTCAGCGAGAGAAGCGTTCTGGGTGGAAAGTTGTTTTGTAGCCAACTGATGTTACTTAGAGAAAACAGCATCAGACACCATCTGTGTGCTACCTCACCCAGCAAGACGACTCTCTGTGTGAATCCGGAGGTCAAGGAGGATGTTGTCAGCCTCAGGGGTACTCGGTCCGGTAGAGAAGACCCTAGTGGAACCGATCCTCTTGTCCAGAGATGTTGCAGGGTACACGGTGTTAAGCGTCTGGCTTAACTCTGAAGGAGTTTTGCATCAGCTGGTTACAGTTGCATTTGTTCGAAGCAAGACTATCGGCGTGACAGAATGCTTGGTAGAGACTTGGGCGTCCGTCCCTCGTCTCCTGGTATGGTTCAAGAACTGAACTTACAGCTGCGGGATTTGGTTTTAACAAAACCCTCAGAACACGCCCTCTCTGCATCAAAGCTTGATGTTATGAGTAAAGACATGTGAGGTATTTTAACTTTACCCTGGATACCCTCTGCGTGAGGTGGTTAAATGTGCAAGATGACCTTCTGGTTTACTGACCACACATTACGGATTATCATAAATAATTATTATTATTACTCAAAGCGTAATAAGTCATTTCAGTAATTAAAATACATTTATTTATACTGAACCAAGAGATTATTTATGATGGTTGTAGTGAACAGTAATTAAGTCAAAGAGTTTATTAAAATTATTATTTAAAATTATTATTGTAAAATCTTGAAGTGTCCTTCATCTTGGGACAGAACAGCAGCAGATAAAGATGGTGTTTCAGCATACATCACGGCTCCTGGCGGGTTAATCTGTGGGGCAAAAAATAGCCACTAGAAAAGAGGTTTTGCAAATCAAAGTAGTTTGGGGGATGTGACACTACTTAAATACAAATTGAACAAGGAAACCAATGGATTAACCTGTCATTAAAACTTTGGTTACAATTTATAAACAAGAATAATTGGAATGAAGAGGCCAGGATCTTAAGATGGTGTGCTTATGATCTTGATTTTTTACCGAACAAGTTAGATACAAGATTTAAAAATTGGGCAGGACAAGGCTTAACAGTATACTGTAATTTTTACGATAAGGGAAATCTTAGAAACTTCCAGTCAATAAAAAAACATTATCAGCTGAGTAGTATGGATTTTTTCTGGTTCCTCTAAATCAGACATCATTTACAGAATTCTATACCCAAGAGAAAAGATATTTTTGATCTTACTGTTCTAAAAATATTTGTGAAGGCATACCAAGCGGATCCTGGTCTCTAAGTAATTTCAAGACTGTATAGGGGTCTACAGGAGATTAAGAATTTGAATACAATCTACATCAAACAAAAAAGGGAAAGGGAAACAAATATGGCTATTTCGAACGATACTTGGTATCAACAATGTGCTTTTCAATGGAGCATCTCTAGCTCAACCACATGGAGGTGTTTTGGCCGGAAGAGCCGTTGCAGATTTATTATTATTCCTGCGCAAAGTAAACATTACTCCAACTCTTTGCTGGAGATACTGTGGGGCCCAAGGAGTTATGCACTTCCACCTGTTTTGGTCATGTCCTTTGATAAACACTTTCTGGGCTTCAATTAATTCTGAGTTAGAGATTATTTTCAGCATGCACCTTCCCTTCATATGGGATGAACTTTTGTTTGGATGTTTGTACTCTGCAAACGAGGACAAATAGACCAAGCGCTTGAATGGCATTCTGAGTTTAACTGCCCAAAAGACTATCACTAAAAAAGTGTGAAACCTCCATCTTTGGATGACTGGCATGAGGTTGTCTATAGGTTGTTTAAAATGGGAAAAGTTACATTCTCTAATAGACTTCAATATGATACTTTAGTTAAGATTTGGGACAAATGGAAACAATACATTTTGTCCAGGCGCCCGGATATTGTTTGAATCTCTGTAAACCTGTACTCTGCCTTATAATTTTGGATTGTTTTCTCTCTCTCTCTCTCTCTCTCTCTCTCTCTCTCTCTCTCTCTCTCTCTCTCTCTCTCTCTCTCTCTCTCGCTCTATCTATCTCTCAACTGACACATGCACCCCTTGTTTGTAATGTTAAGTTTTGGTAAAAACTACATAAAATAAAAGTGGATGTAGAGAGTACACAAATACGCACTTTTGAAAAATGCAAACATTAAAATTTGAGCAGAAGAAGATGAAGCTCTCTGTGCGTCATCCACTCAGGGTGGTGCTCTACAATTGGATGACATCTAAAATGAGGAAAAGAAGACCTAGAGCACTGAAATGACTATAAGTACCTTTAATCTTTGCAGACTAACAAAACAAATGTTACACCATATGTGAGACTCCGCCAGACGTTCCCAGCAGACCCTCGCAATACGTTTGGGCCTGCCAGGTCTGACCGGCACCCCCCCACCATCACAGCCAACTCTCAACCAGGTAGCGGTCAATTGAGAGCTCCGCCCCCCTCTCTTCACCCGAGTGTCCAACACATGCGGCTGCAGGTCAGATGAAAGAACGACAACAAAGTCGATCTTTGAGCTGCGGCCTAAGGTAGCTTGTAGCCAAGAGCACATGTGGACACCTTTATGTCTGAACATGGTGTTCATAACGGACAATCCATGACAAGCACAGAAGTCCAATAACTTAAACAACGCTCAGATTCAGATCAGGGGGGTGGTTCCTCCCAACCACATCTCTTCAGGTCTCACTGTCGTTGCCCACGTGAGCGTTAAAGTCACCCAGCAGAATGAGGCAGTCACCAGAAGAAGCGTTCTCCAGCACCCCCTCCAAGGTCTCTAAAAAGGGTGGGTAGTCTAAGCTGTAGTTTGGTGCATAAGCACTGACCACAGTCAGAACCCGTCCCCCCACACATAGGCGGAGGGAGGGTACCCTCTCGTTCACCGGGGCAAACCCCCACGTACAGGCACCAAGATAGGGGCAATCAGTATGCCCACCCATGGTCTGTCCAGAGTGGTAGAGTGTCCAGCCCCTCTCAAGGAAACTGGTTCCAGAGCCAGAGCCATGCGCTGAGGTGAGTCCGACTCTATCCAGAACCTCTCAACCTCACACACCAACTCAGGCTCCTATCCCACCAGGGAGGAAACGTTCCACTTACTGAGAGCCAGCTTCTGTAGCCGGGGATCAGACCGCCAAGGTCCCTGCCTTCAGCCACCGCGTTTCTCAGTACACATTTAGTTTTACTCATGAGGACTTCATGTTTCTATCCAGATGGTGTTGGGTCAGATTGAGGAGCATCGCCGCAGCCACCAGCCAATCAACATCCCCTTCTTTGATGTCTTCCTCAGGAACCTGTGCCAAGGTGAGCACAGACCTGTTTCTGTCCTTCATGGTTGGAAGCTGCCGCTGCATTTTAATCTCTAAAAGCTTGTAGCTATCCTTTCATCTTGATAAGTGATTTATGTTTGTTATTTTTAGTTTTTAGCATCATTTTGTGAAGCAATTAGCAACTTCTGTCCGTAAAAGATGCTGTATGAATAAACCCTCTCACTGGTTCAGGATCCAGTGTCGAGCTGAAGGAGGACAAATGCTGGGAGAAGGTGGAGGTTTCAACCAATCACCATCGAGCCAACAAACTAACCGATAAGAACCCCAAAACGTACTGGGAGTCTAATGGCTGTACCGGCTCACACTTCATCAACATCTACATGCACAAGGGTGTTGTCATCAGGTGGGCGGGGCTTGTCTGTTCCTTTCTGTCGCCTGACTCTTTTGAGCCTCTTTAGCATGAAATGTCATTTCTCTGCTCAGACAACTGGCTATTCTGGTGGCCAGTGAGGATTCAAGCTACATGCCGGCCCGGATCTTGGTTCTTGGAGGAGATGACCCAACCAACATCAACACAGAACTGAACACGGTGAGTCTGATTAACGTGGCTCAGCACGTTAATCAGGATGGCTCCATGTCATCTTGTTTGATGGTGCAGTGTTTGTACAGGTAAACGTGGCCCCCTCTGCTAGTCGAGTGGTTCTGCTGCAGAACATGACCCGTTTTTGGTCCATCATCCAGATCAGGATCAAGAGATGCCAGCAGGTCTGGGCTCAGAGTTCAGCTATGTTCATTCGGTGCTACAGCCTCCTCTTGTGTTCTCATGGCTTCCTCACTGCTGCAGGGTGGGATTGACACTCG
>SSNQ01034027.1:83488-95877 GCA_006942095.1 Nothobranchius kuhntae
TGCAACTCAGGGCAGCGCAAGCGGGAGGAGCAAATAATCGGCTTGTTTTGTTTTTTATAATCGTTCAAAACTCAGATCGTAATCGTGATTAAAATTCGATTAATTGAGCAGCCCTGTGTGTGTGTGTGTGTGTGTGTGTGTGTGTGTGTGTGTGTGTGTGTGTGTGTGTGTGTGTGTGTGTGTGTGTGTGTGTGTGTGTGTGTGTGTGTGTGTGTGTGTGTGTGTGTGTGTGTGTGTGTGTGTGTGTGTGTGTGCTCGCGCATCCCTACAGCAGTGATAGACAGAAAAGCAGCAACAGTCAGAGGCTCGTTAACTCACAGCATCCAGCGTGGTAATGAATGGGCATGCGGGAATCCCGTGGTTTGATTCTATCCGCCGATCGGTGGCGCCCTCTAGTGGTACGCGCAATTTCGAGCCAGCTGGTCCGCACTGGGTGTGTTGGACCAGTTCGGCTCCAGGCAGACCTCCTCGGGAAGAGGACTGAAAAGACGTCCGGTTGCACATGGGAAAATCAAAGGCTACCTAATTGAGAACAGACCCAAGCTGGTCCAGGTGGACGGATGGTAATTTGGCGCAAGCTGAAAGCTTTTGCAGGAACTGCATGAGCTGGAGGCTTTGGCTGAAATTGGGTAATATAGGAAGTGATTCTTCTTTTAAGGTTCATTGTTTATAAGGTTTGAACCAAACAGATTTGAGAAAATTTTATAGGCGTTATCAGAGGTTCCTCAGACCTCCTCTTTCTCAGACACTTAGAAAAGCTTATTTCAGGAAATCTGTTAAGTTATTTGTTAATATACTGATACTGACATGTGACATAACTGATAATAAATCGTTATAAAATCATCAGTTAGACTGATTTAGTGCATTTATGATCTGAAATAAGTCATGAAATAATAAATATTTATGCTGATTCATTATTGTAAGGCAGTCAAGACATTATTAAATCTTAGATAAAACATTCATTGTAGATAGTGTAATTGTAATTAACCTGTAAAGTGAAGAAATCATTGTATAAGATTCTTTTATTAAGGCTAAGAGTTCTGTCCTTTGTCTGGAGTCTTCTGGCTTGAAGCACAGATCTTAGGTGTGTTCTTGCTGTGCGTTATTTCTAATTCCATGTTGTCGTTCTTTTGTAAAACACAGAAACGGTTTTGTTACCTGTTATTGACGCTACAGTTTCACCGACGGCTGCCGCCTTCTTCAGGCTGACGCCGGCGAAACTGTAGCGTCAATAACAAGTAACAAAACCGTTTCTGTGTTTTACAAAAGAACGACAACATTGAAGCACAGATTCTGTTACGACTGCACCTCCCAGTTGGGAGGTCACGAACAGTATGTTCTCTGGTTTGGAGACCAGACCGTTCACCTGTGGCACACTGATGCAGCAGTGCCAATAGTTAGCTTTACTCCAAAGAACAACAGATAAGATAAAACAGTTAGACATAAAGACAAAGGACTGTACTCGTATATAATATGCACAAGCAATCAAAACAGACCTAAAACGATCAGTGACGGTGAACAGAACTGAAGTCAAAATGGAACTGAGCTTAAAATGGCGTTGCCTTGTTTTATATCTCTGAATTGTTGATAAGTTTTAGTAAAGCGGATTGGACACTTTAATTCAACAAGCCAGATTCTCTTCCGGCAGCCGAAAGCTCTGATTGGTTGGAACAATGTGTCATGCGTTTCTATGGAGATGAGGGTCAGTCTGTCTGTGCAGTAGTCCTGTTTTCATTAAACACATAAATCATGACATCTTTATTCCACAGATCATTCACTTGATTATTATTGATCAACATATGTTTCGAATAGCTTTAATCACAAAGTAAGTACTTTGATTATTGAAAAGCGTTCTTCTTCTCCTTCTGGCTCTTCTCCTGGAATGTAAACAGTCTGAGGAACACCCGACCTTGGCGTTTTCTACACGGGTGTTACTGTGTACAGGGGCAGCTGTGTGGAGCTGAAAATAATGAACTTCATAACGTTACACTGGTTTTGGTGACATCACTTCCGTTTATCCGCCGGCAGCAGATGACGACGCCACCTTCTGCTGCCCGCACGGATTCCCGAATTTGATAAGACAACAGAGGAACACACAGAACGACGCATGATGGAGCAACAAGAAACAAAGTTAAGCAAAGACGCAAGGAAGTTCAACTCGTATACAAGAAAAAGAAAAAGGAACATGATAACACCATACAAATCACCAGTGCCTCATTTATCAAAATGTTCATATGAACGTTCTTATATTCCTTCCTACAAATGAAATTTAGGATGTGTCTACTCCTGATTTATGAAACATGCGGTGGCCTCTCGTACGCACGTTTCTCCGCAATCGTCTGATGATAAATCCCACCTGTGTGTACCCAGGTGCTCGTGTCCGTTCAGTCATTTACATACAGAAACGCCCTCAATTACCCATTTTTGGTCACACTATGTCCTCCGCACGTGAGGGGATTCCCCGTTTATTTTATTTTTTTTTCTTGGAAAAAATAACAAAATCTAAATTGACAGCAAGATCGAGACACTGGCTGCCAAAGCGCAAAAAACCCAAACACGTTTCAGAGGTTATAAACTTGGTCAGGACAGCAGAGAGGTTCCTGTCAGAAATAAATAAAAAATGGATTTGATAAATGGTAGAGTAACGGGTTCTAGTTTACATTTAAGGAGTCGTTCTGTTTGGCGTTAGTTCCATTTGGAAATGTTGTCTGAGAGAGCAGCCTCAGCCTCTTCTAAGCTGTCATTCAGGCTGGTTGTATGTATGGCTGGGGAGCAGAGGAGTTTCAGGGGGGTTGTGTAGTTGTAAAATAAATTTGAACTGGACTCCGATTCATGAGGTTTGTCTGTTGCTCCACAAAGGGTACCAAATCCGAGCATAGCAGAAGGATTTCTTCCTCACGGAGAACTCGTTTCCTCCAGAGAGCACGCTCTGTTAAATCCTCCAATAACAGCCATGACATCATGTCAGATTCCTGTTGGTCACATGTGTCTTCTATTGGTTTTAGCACCAATTATGCGGGGGGGGGAAAACGCTTTTCCACCGACATACTGGGTTAATATAATTTGTGGAAATGCGTGAATTGAGCTTCAGTACTGCTGTTCTCCCGTTCTACCACTAGATGCTGTTCCAATGCATGGTCAGAGCTGTGGCTTACACATACAAAGCACATTAAAAACCTGCGGATACCCAACATGGGCAATAAGAAAAGGAACACGTACCAACAAGATGAACCAGAAACACAGAAAGACCAAAACCAGCAATAACCCTTCCGTCTTTTAAAGGCATAACAGAAATAAATAATAACGATGAAAATACATGATATCAACAGACCAACAAAACCATACGTGACAATCAGAAAAAGATTTTTACACCCAAAGGACAAGATATCGGCAGGTAAAAAAAAGTGGAGTCAGAAAATCCCATGCAACCTCTGCAATAACCCATACATTGGAGAAACCGAACAGCAACTCGACACACAAACAATCAAACATCAGAGTGCAAGAAGGTGACAAGTCGAAGACTCACAAGAGCAGCCAAACAAGACGCAGAAAGTACAATAAAGAAATCTACCATAACAGACCACTGCACAAGAGAAAACCATAAAATGGACTGGGACAAAACAAGGGTCATAAACACAGAACAACAAAAATACAAAAAAAAAATGGATCAAAGAAATTATAGAAATAAGGAGACGTGGACACAAAACCATGAACGCGGACAATGGAGTATTCACGTTGGATCACATAAGGGACAATGTCATCAGCAAGGAAGACACCATCGTCCTCTGCTGCCCGCAGATAAAAGGAAGTGACGCCACCAACACCGGCGATCTCTGATTGCTAGAGACAGTAGCCGAAACATGTGTTACAACACAGTTTTTTTTTTTTTTTTTTACTAAACTGTGTAAATAAACAAAGTAATAGATTTGGGAATAACCAAAGAAATTAAGTTACTGGAACGTAAATTGTGCTGGTTGTTGGAAGTGATAAGCAATGGGGGAAGATATCACGAGTTTCTACCGATGATTATTTTTTTACATAAATTGATAATATGTGGAACATTTTGCTGCCGTGAGAGATAGGAGTGGGGTTGTTTGTGCAGAACGCTTTGCTTCTGTATGTCACTGATTGCATATAGCTATGTTGAGGTCAAAGACCCCAGATTCAGGTGAAGCTGTAGCAAAGGTATGACCGGACTTGATAAAAGGATTATTGAAGGATCCTTCCATTCTTATTTTATCTGAGATGTCAATGCCCTCAGATTTGATAGCATTTGGTAAGTGTGAGGACTTGTTGGTATTTATCATAGTCTTAACTGTCTGCCAGAACTTTTTGGGGTCAGAACTACTCATCAGAAACTGGTTTCTTATAACATTTAGATTATGCTTTTCTGATTGACTGGGTACATTTATTCCTTTCAATCTGAAGGATTGCCAGTCGCAGATATTCTTGGACGTCTTTGCTCGTTGCCAAGATTGATCTATTAGACGAATCAGTTCTGAAAGTTCAGTGTTGATCCAGGGACTGAAACAATTTTAACTGACTTTTTTTAAAGGCGCATGTGTGTCATATCTTACAGACAGAACACAATTCATTCAGCTACACACATGTACCTACGCTCCCACTCCTGTAGTATCTGGGATTCCTCAAGGTTCTGTCCTTGGCCACCTGCTGTTTATCATTTATCTTCTCTCTTTGGGTGTCATTTTTCGTAAATGGAAGATAAACTTTCATATGCGCATGACACACAGTTATATAAACTCAACTTCACCATCTGCTTCCACCATCTTCACTTACTGATTGCGTTGGTCCTGGTTCTCTTTCAACTTCTTGAAGTTGAACTCCAATAAAACTGACGTGCTTCTCAAGGGCACGAAACCTGCAATAGCAAAGGTATCTACGTTTTCAGTACTAATAGACAACACTTCTGTCGGTTCAAAATAGCTTATTTACCGTAACTGTTATTGGTGTTTATTTGGGTTTTACATTTTCTAGTGATGGAATGTTTTATTTTACCCTGATTGTGCAGTACCCTTGGAATTTTTGAAAGGCGGTTCAAATAAAAAGTATCATTATCTAAAATCGAGATAAAGGAGTTTTAGAAATGTGACCAAGCAACCTCGACAGTATGCTATTCCATTGTTCTTTGGCCACGTCACGTATAAAGGCCTGCTCGTTGAAGTTTTTTTTTAGCATTTGTTTACTGATAATTAGGGTTGGTTGTTTAGTGTTTGTACCATTGTGGACACAAGCAGTAATAGAATGGTCACTAAGGCTTTGGCAAAAAGGTGCAGATGGTCTGTTGGTGAGAATTATATCAATTAATGTTCCATTATCAAAAGACTTATCGGTAAATCTAGTCAGAGATTGCACAAGTTCCAGTTTTCACCTAGGGTTGTCATGAATCTTGCCTCTGGCTTTAACCCTGACTTGTTCTTTTCCATGCAGGTCAGTCCATGTACGGTCTGAACCACTCAAAGCCTCGGCGGCTGCAGTGGACCTGGCTCGGTCATGCTGAGCTGCAGCTTGGCAGCTGGATGCTCCACGTGTCCACGCTGCAGATGTTCATCTTGCTGCAGTTCAACAGTCAGGAGGTAAGACTTCTACTCTCGGTCTTAAGCTACAGTTGTGTGATAAACTGATAGTTGTGTGTTTGTGAGAACAGGAGGTCAGAGTAGAAGCTGTTCTGCAGGAGACCGGCCTTTCTACTCCAGTCCTGCTGCACGCTCTGCTGCCACTCATCAACGAAGGAGGACCACTGATCTGCAGTCTTCCTGAAGAGCCCAGCCGGGGTGAGAGGCTAAGTTGGCCTCCTCTGACTCCTCCTTTTCTCTCACCCCTCCCCTTCTATAATTCCTCATACTCCTCCCTGAGTCATCTTCTCCTCTGTGACCCCCTTTCCACTCTGAATCCTCTTATCTCCTCCTAGGTGTGTTGCAGTTGAACCAGGAGGTTATATCTTCCAGCCTTCAGGCTTCTACGGCCCCGGTCCGGCTCCGGCTGCTACCTGGACAGACATATCTGAATGTGAACGAGGATGTAGCAGGAACTCTGGAGAGGAAGAGGAACTTCATCTATTGTCTTATCGTCCACATCATGAAGCAGGAGAAGGAGATCCACATAGATAATTTGGTCTTTAAGGTTGGTCTTCAGAGACTAGACCCCCAGATCCTCCTGCTTCACCTCCTCCTGGTCTCACTGTGTCTCCACTCCTTCAGGTTATGGACTCGTGTCAGAAGCAGGAAGTGCCTCGGTCTCCGGGTGGTGGACGTTTCAGCTGCAGCACTGGTGATGTGCTGTCATGCATCATGCATGTAATCAGCAAAGGCTGCATTCGCCGTAATGAGGACAACCCACACATCGTGGAATTTGTCCCCGAGGACCCATCGACTCCACAGAAAGGCCAGGCCCAGTTTTCCTTCAGCCGCTCCGACTCCAGGAAGGAGGCCCCCGACAACCTAGCTGACATAAGGTGTGACAACTAATGCTAGAGTTACCTATCAATCATCATGAGCTTCCCAAAGCTAACTGAAAAAGGATAAGGTCTGTATGTTTGTAAAAATATCAGGAAATCATTCCAATCTTCCATTGTGATACAGGCAGGAAAAAAACAACTACTGGGAAGCCACTAACCACTGTGGGAATATGCAAAGCTCATATCCTCCTGACAAAGACATAGGAACCGGGTGGGACATGTCCCCTCCCAATACTGGGCAAATGCGCATTTGTCTCCCCCAATAACATGGAGAAGAAAAAAATTGATTTTGAAATATTTGACTCGCGAGCTTTTATTATGAAGGACACTGCAGACTTCTCACTACAGCCCCTCCCTTCAGGGAATCTGGCTGGCTGAGTGAAGCAGGAGTCGGAGCCCAGGCGCAGACACAGGTGTCAGAGATGAGTCTGTCATCTGCTGATGATGTCTAAGTAGTTGATTGGCTGAACATAAAGCATATGATTTTGATTGGTCAGAACAAATTTGCGGTCGTAGTCTTAGCGGTTGTAGTCCTGTAGTCCAATAATCAACAGTTTTTGGAGAAAATCTCTACCCATATGAATAAGATAATATATCCTACATTCATATTATTAAATAAAACTAAAACAGGGCTGACACATAAACAGATTTTTATAATTAAAACGTCCACGCTGGCCGGTAATCACCTGGATCTGGCTAATGCGGAGCCTAAGTCTCCTCCCCTTCTGGCTTGCTCATGGGTCCCCGATCAAAAAAAATGTTAGTGAACTGGGCTATAAAAGTTTTTTCTTGTCTTTCTGGGCTTTGCCTTCCGCCCTGAGTCACATCTGTCAGGATTTTCTAATCCTAGAGTTTCACTGTCTTATCAGATTTTCTATCAGAAGCTAATGCAGGAGATAGCTGTAGGAGACTATGTTCATGTTCAGCCTGCATGAAACACTCAGTGACACGTTAGAATCAGAAATAATCATTACATGTATTGTTTTCAGTGAGGTTGACCTATATATTGACCTACAACAGATTTGTTAGATTTCCCAAATGAGTCCCCCCCCCCAATATTCAACTCGCTCCTACGCCCTTGCCTCCTGAGAAGGAACACACACGCTAATGGTTTCTGTAAATGTTTTAATACATTCATTCAGTCATCTCCTCCTGCAGGAATCAGTTCATGTCTGACTTGAGGATTCAGGTCTTTTTTTTTTTTTCCATAATGTGTGTGTTGTATGTTCACAGTCTGGTACCGGTCCCACAACGATTTGAAGATGGTGTTCTGGACTCTGTTTTGTTTTCCATGGGCCGGACGATGACCCAGGAGGAAGTTCGTCAGCTAATGCAGAGGACTGTGCAGCAGGTCTGGCGCAGGTCTTTTTGTGTGTGACTCTGTTAAAGCTTGTGCCGGTGGCTGAAGCAGCTTTTTGCTGCACTCCTTAAAATAAGCCACCGTCTGGTGAACGAGAACCTCCCGTTTAAACTAGCATCCCTAACGCTTCTGGTGTCCAGATCAATAATGGGCCATTCCCATCTGTACCGGGTCAGCCCGGGCCGGGTAGCCCCAGTCGGCCCCAGCCTGGCCCGGTTGATTCCACACATCCTTGTCTTAAGCCCATGTGGGCTGATTCTACCCACCAATCAGAGGCTTGCTCTAATGGAAGGTGTGAATTTGCTGTCAGCAGTGGGTGTGTTGGCCCTGGTCGGCCTGAAGCAGACCCCCTCGAGAAGAGGGCTGAGAATGAGCCTTGGTTGGCCCGGAAAAATACCAGGCCACCCAGATATGTAAACAACCTACGCTACCCGGCCCGGGCCGACCCGGTACAGATGGGAATGGCCCATAAGAAAGCAGGCAGCAGAGGTCACGGAAAAAATGTCAGTGGCACGGTCCACATTCAGAAGTTTGTAGTTTTCATGAAATCTCTTTAATCACGATTGCACGTTTGGAGGAGAAGCAGGTCTGTGAACATGTCTGGCATTTTACATTTTTTGTTGGACAGTATTAAACCAAGTCCATGCAAACGCGTGTTCCTATTGTTATTTATAGAAGATTATGTTATGGCTGTATGGCCCCGCCCACTTGACATGCAGCTTGGCTGAATGTGTTCAGAACATCAGGTCATTGGATTCAGGAACATTCAGATGAATCCCTGCTGTAAAGGGTTAATTTACATCGTCGTCGTCTTCCTCCGCTTATCCGGGTCCAGGTCACGGGGGCAGCATCCCAACTAGGGAGCTCCAGACCGCCCTCTCCCCGGCCTTCTCCACCAGCTCCTCCGGCAGGATCCCAAGGCGTTCCTGGACCAGATTGGAGATGTAACCTCTCCAACGTGTCCTGGGTCGACCCGGGGGCCTCCTGCCGGCAGGACATGCCCGAAACACCTCCCCGGGGAGGGGTCCAGGAGGCATCCTAACCAGATGCCAAAACCACCTCAACTGGCTCCTTTCGATCCGGAGGAGCAGCGGTTCTACTCAGCACCCCTCCCAAATGTCCAAGCTCCTCACCCTATCTCTAAGGCTGAGCCCCGCTTTGGGTTAATTTACATGTTATTTAATGAACCATGAGACATGAGATTCCACAGGAACTATGGAATCAATCTGATGGACCTTTGGGTACTTTTAACCAGAAGATTGGAACTTTTTATTGCAGGGATTATGTAACACTTCGTATTAACTCAGACAACAGAAGAGAGAGTCAAATTTTAAAAGTTTAAAGATTTATTACTAAACAAATTAAAACTAAACTAACTTTAACACTAAATGTGTGGTGTCACTAAGGTGAATGAGACTGAGAATGGTGTAGTGTGGAATGTTGCTCAGAACCAGCAAATCCGAAGAAACGATTAGTTCTGATGGGAGTGAAGGTGATGTCTTCGCGCTAAGCTTTGATTTGGAGATTCATAAACACATAAGATGCCATTCTGTCGGTCTACTAACCCTTGTGGAAGTCCCCGTCTAGATCAGGAGGTGTAGAGGTCCAGCTTGACCTTTGTGGAGCTGAAGCTTGTAGAAACAGCCGCGGCAGCTGACCAGTCCAGTCTTGAGATACTTCCGGGTCACGACAGTTTATCGGCATCTAACAAGACCCAAAACGGGGTCGTGATGGTTCAGCTGTTATTCTGAAAGGACCCGTTGCAGCGGTTGTTACAGCAACAGGTTTATCCAGCTTGTCGTTGGTTCTTTCGGCTGAAGAGGCGAGTTACGGATTGGCCACTCCGCCAACTTCTCTCGAATGCTTTGAACTGGCGTTAGAGATGACGTGGGCATAGTTTTATACTTCGGATGTTTTGGTTTATGGTCGAATGAAAAGATGACAAATATACCAAGCACCACCAAAACCACGCCTCCGTCAGATCTGGCAGATTCTGATTGGATCAGTAAAAGCAATGTGTCGTCTTAACGCTACGTGAGATCAGTCTCTAGTGGAAACATTTAAAGTCATATTACTTATTATATTCTATAGGATTACAATAAAGTAATTAATATTTTGATTTCACAGATTGGTCACATCTTATTATTGACTAACACTTTGTTTGATTAGCTTTATTAAAATAGAGTTCTTTGATTTATTAAAGAGAGTCCTTTCTTCATTCTTCTCTTGAGCTGGAAGGGAAAACAGTTTAGAGCAAATGCATGAGACCTTGAGGCCATATCTCATGCAGATTAGTTCTTGCTGAGGAGAGGGGAAAAATGACTTTTAGGTGGAAAACAGTCATTTCATTCCTTTACACTGCTATCTCCTAGAAGATCATGTGAACAGCGCCTGTTACCACAGCAACACTCTTTCTCTACCTCTGTCAGATTTCTGAAACTCTGAGTCTGGATTTGGACCGGGCCGAGCACCTCCTGATTCACTGTAAGTGGAATGTGGACCTGCTGGTGCATCGCTTCACAGACGACTCCGATGCGCTTATCATGGCCGCCGGGCTGAAGTCTAAAAACCCCCAGCTGCCACCAAGCCCCACCTCTACCTGCCCGGTTTGCCTGAGCCCTCAGGAGGGTGGTGCCGATCCAGCATTGACCCTGAGCTGCATGCACTACTGCTGCCGGGTCAGAACCCGTCTGTGACAATGTTTTCTGCTCTCTGTGATTGTGTAGCTGTGATAGTTTGTATTTGTCATGCAGTCCTGCTGGCAGGAGTACCTGACGGCCCGGATTGAACAGAATCTGGTCATGAACTGCAATTGTCCAATAACAGACTGCCAGGCTCAGCCCACATCCCAGTTCTTCCTTAGTATCCTCACTGACAAGGACACCATCGCCAAGGTAAGGCCATCACCCGGCTTAGTTACAGAGCATCAGATGAGTGGGTAGATTAGCATCATGGGTTGGCATAGACAGCTATGCATTAGGATGGATTATGTCAGGGATTCCTAAAGTGTGGTGCGCGCATCCCTGAGGGTGCGCAAGCTGCCGCTAGGGGGTGCGCGAGGTGAAAAGTGTAATGGCTGCGGAGCTCAGAGAAGTCTGTAATATGTCACCATTATTGTAGCCAGAAACTCATTTGTGGGCGGGCCTAAGAAAAAGTAAGTGGGCCCAATAAATGTAATTGAAAACAAGCATATTTTTGCGCGTGCGTGCGTGTCCTCCGCATGTGCCCTAGCTTCATAATGACAATGCGCCGAGCTTCAGCACTCTGGCCTGCGCACGCCGATATGTTCCGTATTTGATCATTTTTAACGGTGTTGGAGGAATCTGAAGGTGGCAAGTCATTCTGGCAGATTGTAATTAACACCTGTCTCATGCAGGTGTTCTGACATTGTAAACCTCACACACAGAACATTGTGGATGTAACTAAATAAATCAAGAAATGATTCCCATTCAGACTATTAACAGCGCACTGGAGATCTGAAGTTCAGAGTGCGTCTGTCAGAGGTCAGACGTGTTCCAGCAGAACCACGGCTCACGGGTGCACATGTGAGCACATCTGGGCTGGGCAGAAGTAATTTTACAACATTGGTTTAAATAGCGCCAATAACGAGACGCGGTGACTGGAGCGGCTCATGGAGCTGTGCCGCGCACACACACACACACACACAGACAGATTCAATAAGCGCGCACGCTGCGCAAACTCCGGCGCACCGTCAGACTGAAGGCAGAAATGAGCGCTGCTCCTCTGTGATAAAAACTTAAGAGGTTTTATAACAACATTTTTCATTCAAGGTCAAATTAAGATATTAGCTTCTATTTTGGGATGACGTATTAAAGTCGAGTCCGCTCCAGCCACTGACTCCGAACCTGACCACAACTCATGTTACTGCAGCATTTATTATTCCAGTCCGCGTGGCAGCGGATCGCAGATTCAGCCACACCATAAAACAGCAATAAGTCGGTCTGAGGCAAAAGTGAACCTCATGGATAGTTTTCCATCTTTTCCCCTATAGACATTTGATTACACACAAGTAGGTGACCAGCTCAGGTTTACGCAGAGCAGAAGGAAGGAGAGCGCTCTGGCCGCACAGGTTAAACGTTCCTACTTTAAGAAAACCGTTAAATTGCATTGTTTATGTGCTACCTGGGCACTCTAAATATTTATTTAAAATTAAATCAAAGGAAATTGTAATGGTATCGAATGTTTATTAATTACTATTTAAAAATGAAAGTGATGGGGGAAAAGGTTGATCATATTTTTTTAACCCTGTGTTTAGCTTGATGTCTGATATATATATAGATAGCCATGCCCTGATGTGGGGACTGGGGGGTGCGTCAACATGGTCGGGACATAGAAGGGGGTGCGTGGCTAAATAAGTTTGGGAACCACTGGATTAAGTCATACCTGACTGAGAGACCTGTCTGTGTCCCCATTGGTAACTACTCATCTTATCTTCCTCTTCCATGGGGTGTTCCACAGGGATCAATCCTTATACCACTATTATTCACCATATACATGTTACCCCTTGGCTCTATCTTTGCAAAACACTCCCTA
>SSNQ01034027.1:110380-124044 GCA_006942095.1 Nothobranchius kuhntae
CCCCCCCCCCCCCCCCCCCCCCCCCCACGGCAAAATAAACAATGGAAACACATGCATATTAGAAATCATTCCCAAAGGACAAACGGAGACACTAACAAAACAGGTGACCAACATCGACGTCACCAATATAAAGCTAAAGACCCATTAGTTGTCACACACACAGGTGTGTGTGCGAAATTTGTTCTCCGCATTTGACCCATCCCCTGGGGCTAGCAGTGAGCTACAGACACAGCCGCGCTCGGGAACCATTTGGTGGTTTAACCCCCCAATCCAACCCCAAAATACGGAGTGTCAAGCAGGGAGGCATTAGGTCCCATTTTTTCAAAGTCTTTGGTATGACCCGACCAAGAATCGAACCCCTGATCTCCCAGTCTCAGGGCGGACACTCTACCACTAGGCCACTGAGCTGGTTTACATATGAAGATGGAAAAAGGCAACAGCATAACGTTTGTGGACATAAGAATAACCAGGCAGACAGACGGAACACTAACATTAAACACATACAGGAAACCAACACACACGGACTAATACTTATGGACATCCGAACGTCCCACTATACATAAAATGCCAGTTATCAGAACATTATACCACAGAGATCGCAAATATAATAACAGAAGAATAAGATCGCAAACTAGAAGACCGATACATACAAAGCACGTTAAAAACATGCGGATACCCACCATGGGCAATAAGAAAAGGAAAACTACAAACAACAATGGAAAAGAAAAACTAACCTACTTGATGAACCAGAAACAAAGAAAGACCAGAACCAAAACCAGTAATAACCCTTCAATATATCATAACAGAAACAATTATTACAACGATGAAAAAACATAATAATCTTATCAACAAACCAACAAAACCATACATGACGGTCAGAAAAAGATAAGTACACCCAAAGGACAAGAAATCAGCAGATAAATAATGTGGAGTCATTTGCATCTAACCCTAACCCAGTCATACATAGGAGAAACTGGACGCCAACTCAACACATGAAAAATTGAGCATCAAAGAGAGTGCGAGAGGGAACTAAGTTGAAGACACAAGAGCAGCCAAATAAGAAGCAAAACGTACAATAAAAAAAATCTGCTGTAACAAACCACTGCACAAGAGAAAATCATATAATGGACTGGGACAGCACAAGGATCATAAATACAGAACAACAAAAATACAAAAGATGGGTCAAGAAAAATGTCAGAGCCATTTGTGTATTAATTTAGTTTCATTCCATCCCAGAGGAGCAGTGGATCTATTCTAAGCCCCTCCCGGATGACCGAGCTTCTTGCCCTATCTCTAAGGGCCACCCTGCAGAGAAAACTCATTTCGGTCGCTTGCATCCGTGATCTTGTTCTTTCAGTCACTACCCAGAGCTCATGACCATAGGTGAGGGTAGGAACGTAGATCGACCGGTAAATCGAGAGCTTTGCAATCCGACTCAGCTCTCTCTTCACCACGACAGATTGACACAATGCCTGCATCACTGCAGATGCAGCGCCAATACGCCTGTCGATCTCGCGTTCCATTTTTCCGTTACTCGTGAACAAGACCCCGAGACACTTAAACTCCTCCACTTGGTGCAGGACCTCATCCCTGGCCTGGAGAAGGCCTTCTACCCTTTTCCAACTCAAGACCATGATCTCAGATGAGGAGCTGATTCTCATCCCAGCCACTTCACACTCGGCTGCAAACCGCTCCAGCGAAAGCTGGAGATCACTGTCCGATGAAGCCAACAGGATCACATCATCTTCAGAAAGCAGAGACCAGATCCATGGGCTACCAAAACAGATCATCTCAACACCTTGGCTGCCTAGAAATCCTGTCCACAAAAGTTATGAACAGAATCGATGACAAAGGGCAGCCTTGGCGGAGTCCAACTCTCACCAGAAACGAGCCTGACTTACTGCCAGTAATGCGGACCAAGCTCTGACACCGGTCATACAGGGACCTAACAGCTCGTATCAAAGTGTCTGGTACCCCATACTCCCAGAGCACCTCCCCACAAAGCCCCCCGGGGGACGCAGTCGAACACTTTCTCCAAATCCACAAAACACATGTAAATTTGTTGGGCGAACTCCTAAACACCCTCCAAGATCCCGTTAAGGGTATAGAGCTGGTCCAGTGTTCCACGGCCAAGACGAAAACCACATTGTTCCTCCTGAATCTGAGGTTCGACAGTCCGATGGATCCTCCTCTCCAGAACCCCAGAAAAAACCTTACCAGGGAGCCACAGGAGTGTAATCCCCCTGTAGTTTGAAGGCAAGGTGGCTTTATTTATAGGGCACATTTTAAAAACAGAGGCAAATCAATGTGCTTTACAATTATCAGGACATGATATGAAAACGCTTAAAAACACAAATTAAAATACACACAGATAGAATTACAGTTTAGAGCTAAAGGAGAAGACCAAGTTACATCACAGATTACAGTGGAGATGATGCAGCATAAGAAACTATTCATTTAAAGGCTGATGAGTACATTAGGGATATGAGTTTAGTTTTAAACAACACTAGAGTTGGGGCAGATCTGAGGTCCTGGAGAAGCTGATTGCATATGTGAGCAGTATGGTAGCTAAATGCTTCTCCACCATGTTTTATTCTGACCCGAGGTTCTACCAGCTGATTGTTTCCAAGGGATCTCAGAGCTCTATTGGGTGTGTATACAGGAATGAGATCGGACATGTGTGTTGGTCCCATGCCATTGAGTGATTTATAAACTAGTAGGAGCACTTTGAAATATATTCTGTAGTTTACTGGTAACCAGTGTAGGGATCGAAGAACAGGAGTGATGCTTTTTGGGAAGACCAGTTGGGAGACCATTGCAGTAGTCCAGCCGACTAGAAATAAAAAGCATGAATGAGTTTGGACATGAGACCTCTGACTCTTGATATTCGATGAAGGTGATAGAAAGCTGATTTAGTTATAGCCTTAATATGTTCAGAGAAGTTCAGGTCTGAGTGAAACATAACACCTAGATACACAATATTGTAGAGCAGCGTCAACCAACACAGCCCTACAACCTCCAGAGCCTTATGGAACTCCGGTTGGATCTCATCCACCCTTGGTGACTTGCCACTGAGGAGTTTTTTGACCCCCTCAGTGACCTTGGGCTCAGAAATTGGAGAGTCCAACTCAAAGTCCCCAGACTTCCTCACCGAAAGATGTGCTGGTGGGATTGAGGAGGTCTAAGGAATATTCCGTCCACCGATCCACAACGTCCTGAGCAGAGGTCAGCAGCACACTGTCACCAATGTAAACAGTGTTGGTAGCATGCTGCTTTCCCCTCCTGAGATGCCAGATGGTTGACCAGAATCTCCTCAAAGCCGTACGGAAGTCTTGCTCTATGGTCTAACCGAACTTCTCCCTCGCCCGGGTTTTTGACTCCTCGACCACACGAGCTGCATTCAGCTTGGACTGCCAGTATCCATCAGCTGCCTCTGGAGTCCCACAAGCCAAAAAGACTTAATAGGACTTTTTCTTCAGCTTGACAGCATCCCTAACTGCCAGTGTCCACCAGCCAGTTTGGGGGTTGCCGCCACGACAGGCACCGACAACCCTGCGGCTGCGGCTCCGGTCAGCTGCCTCAACAATAGAAGCACGAAACATGGCCCACTCGGACTCAGTGCCCTCCACTTTCCTAAGGACATGTTCAATGTTCTGTGGTGGGATTTGAAGCTCTGTTCACACTGTCACAAAGAAATCAGCTGTGGGTCGCATGTGGGAGGAAAATGGATTAGATGCACTTTTACCTGCAGTGTGAATGTAGCCTTTAAGAAGTCGCAGGAATGCTTTTACTCTGAAAGGGACACGTAGGTTGAAGTGGTCATGTGACATTTTTTATTTAAACAGTTAGAATTAGCAAAAACTGTCATTGGATTATTCATCTGTTAATTTTATTCACTTTCGAAAATAATTTATTCTTCCCAAAGGGAAATTAAATGTGGTAACTTGTATTGTTCCTCGTAATAATAACCGTAAATAAAGAGTACGATAATAATCTCAGATTACATTTTAATCTTCAAAGACTTTTTTTTTATGCTGATGGCTGCAGGGTCTCCTGTAGCATCTGGATTACTGCACATCTGGAGACTGTTGTGGCATGTTGCCTGTTCCTTTGGTGATCATCCAGAGCCTGGCCCTCCTGGCTTAGCTCCTTCTGGTGTCCTCCATTTTACCAGAACCACTAAGGATCCGGTCCAAAAATGAAAATCTTATTTTACAAAAAAAAAACTGTGCGTGTGTGTTTGTGTTGCAGGATTTTGCTGTTAATCTGGAGAACAGAGTGTCATCCATTAATGAAGCCCTGCAGATGAAGTCCCTCACCTTCGTCATTGATGCTTGTAAAGTCCTCGCTCAGGCTCGGAAGGTACCATTCTCTTCTTCGGGGGTTCTGATGATGTCAGAGCCGTGTGCTGATGGTGCCCTGTTTCCTGTCTGCAGGTGCTGGCGTACTCCTGTGTCTACAGCTACTACAACCAGGAGACTGAGAAGATGGATGTCATGGAGCAGCAGACGGAGGCTCTGGACCTTCACACAAATGCTTTGCAAATCCTGCTGGGTGAGATTCCCCATCACAACCAGAGCTGCTGTTCTCCAGGCTGGTCTGATTGTGTTAACTGGTTTCTGTCTTCAGAGGAGACGTTGCTGCAGTGCGCCGACCTGGCCTCATGTGTCCGACTGCTGAAACCAGAACACCTGAACACGGGACTGGAATTGATCCGACGCATCCAGGAGCGTCTTCTGGCAATCCTGCAGCATTCAACACAGGTGTCTATTCCAAAACCAGTTCACGCTGATCCGAAACTAGTTCAGTCCAGTCCCAATCCCGTTTCACTGGATCTTTTTCTCCTGTCTGGTTCAGGACTTCAGGGTTGGGTATCAGTCCAAAAGTCAGGAACCAGAATCCAACCAGGCCTCCAGTCTGTCCAACCACACAGAGACCAACAAAGTGTGAGTGCTGCAGCTGGACGCTCTCGTCCTCACCTGTCCTTAGCCCACGTTGTATCTCACTGATCTCTTGTGTCCTTCAGGACCAAGTCGGACCGAGCTTCAGAGTCTGGAGACTCAGACAACAACAACTACACGGGTGAAGATGGGGGCGAGGAGGTGGAGGAAGATGATGAGTATGATGAAGAGTACGTCCCTGAGTGGCATGAAGACTACGATGAGGACGAAATAGACGAGGACGACTTCTTCTCTGACGACGACGAGTCTGAAAACCTGGAGAGGGACTTTAGCCCCTATGACTGAACGGGTCCAGGACCCGGAGACGTCTCAGAGACAGGAGGACGCAAGGATGGAGCCCCACCCCTGTGACTCATGACGTCCTGAGGACAACCAGAAGGCTTTCCTTCACACTAACTCTCCCATGCATCGCTGCGCCTGCTTCACTTCACCCTGTCTTCATTACGCCAAAGTATGGGAGAGGATGAGGGACAAAACCAATCTGAGTTCACGCTGCAAAAGTGACATTCTGTTTTTGTTCTGAACTTTCCTGAGTTCCATCACGGACTTGGACCGCTCCTCCTCTCTGGTTCTGATGGACGCTGCGTTAGCCTGAGAGGCACCTTGTCTCAAATGTAGGTGTCCTGGTGTTGATTTGTTGGATGAGCTGGAAGTTTCTATGCACTCAAAGACACTGATTCTAAGTGGTTTCGCTGCAATAACTGTTGGATTCTGGTCTGATTCTGTGTAGACTAGTGTTTGGGTTTGTTGTGGAGGAGCCGGGGACATTTTGCTGTACCTTTGAGAGATCCTATGTTCATATTGATGTTCTAAAACTTCTCTTTTCTTTGTGGAGTTGAGCGACTTCAGCAAATTTAAATAAAAGCTTTTTCTGCTGTTCTGCAGGCCCGTTCATGCCCCTCAGTCCTCGTTTCTTTTCTGGGTGTCTTAGTTCGGTCAGAGCTGCAGAAGTCCCCCGTAGGTGCATCACATGTTGGGATGTTTGTGTTAAAGCAATTTCTGTCAGAAAGTGTCTCTGGGGTCAAAGTTCAGGGCTTGATCTGCCCAAGGTCAGAACCAGAACTAATTGTCTCTGGTCTGAAAACACCTTCAGATGTTCCAGGAGGAGCTGGACAGTGGTGATGGAGGCAGGGAGGTCTGGGTTCCCACCTGGACCTGGGACCTCCTCACTGATTCAGAAAATCTACACAAACAAAATTAAATAATAAAAGTTCAGCTGTTTCACAAAGTGATGTTCATTGGGAGGTCAAAAATAAAATAACCTAAATGTGTAACTCTGGTGGTTTTATTGGAGTCTGCCTCACTCATAGTTGTTTAAGAAATAAACAGAGGTGGAAAGTAACGAATTACATTTACTCACGTTACTGTAATTGAGTAGCTTTTTTGTATAATTATACTTTTTAAGTCGTTTTTAAAAGCTATACTTTTACTTTTGAGTAAGTTTTTAAAAAAGAATTGTAATTTGCTACATTTTAAATCATCCGTTACTGAGTAAAAATAAATTATAGGCTTAATAAATTAAAAATATTACGTGTCAAAACGGAAAGAGACCCCTGCATGAGCGCCGCGTCTAAACCATGGGGGGATGTACACTTTTGCTCAAAGACATCGGTTCAGTCCCTCAACTCGCTGTTTACCTCCTCTCTCCCTCTCCTGTGGGTTGGAACGTGCACCTTCGCGCACCGGTGTGACGTCATCAGAATTCTCCTCGGTTCGGTAGCCGGACTCAGTTCTGTGTTTGAAACGTGTTTTTCTACCGCTCCGCACGGCAGTGGCAAAATAACGTTTAGCGCTCATAACAAGCGGATTATCAACGCTCTGCTCATAAAACACAAGACCTGCAAGCCTCTGAGTTAAAACATCCTGATACTGTTCAGGTGTAAACATTGTGCTCCATCCCTGTGTCTGAACTCAGAAGATGCTTCTTGATGCCACAGATATGTGATGATTTAGCTTGTTTCTTTATTTTACTCCAGAATAAGAGATTAAATTATTACAAAAGCAGTTCAGTGTAGTTAGTCATTCAAATGATTCTAACATGCTGCAGTGTGTGTGTGTGTTTGTTACACATATAGAACTGCATGAGACAGCATGGTTTCATCAAATCCATGTATCCTATATATTGGCTGAAGTAATGGCTCAGGAAAATAACTTCTATTTCATAAATAATGACGTCTCAATAGTGTCTACGATAATGTTTTATCTTATCTTTGGTCTGGGAGGTGTAACTTATCATGATGCAAGCCTTTTAAAACATGTTAAAGTTTTACAAGAGGAGATAAATGCATGAATTTAAAGTTCATGTTTGGAGTCCAACCTTCACAGTTTGGAGGCTCACGCTGGTGAGGAGACACAGTTCTAGTAACACCTGGGCTCCCAAGGCCTGTTCTGACAGGATGGACGTTACGGGACCCTTAAGGATTCCAGTTGGATGATTGGAGGATTATTTAGGAGGATTGGAATGAACAAACTGATTTCAGTGGTGAAGGGTTAAATGAGAGAGTGAACCCACTACCAAGGATGAACTCTGCTAGCTTTAAAAATCAGCTGCTCTAAATAAGCATGAAGGTCAGAGAGGAGCTCTAGGATGGACACGAATAAAGGAACTGTAATGTAGAGGTAAAGTAGGGCAGGGCCAACATTAGCAGCTGTCATACGCTCCATCTGAAATGTTTGACTGCATTTGGCTTGTTATGTGGCAGGTTAGAGCACAGACTCATGTTAGTTTTGTCATAAAAACATTGAGATACCTCACATGCTGATGGCATCTAAAAAAAATATTTTTTGCTCAAATTAAAGAATTTTTATCACAGTTGAAACCTACCATCCTAGAAAAACCTCGTCCAATCAGTGTGCATGTCCTGTTCTCACTGATTGGATAGAAATCCTTCCATCAAGCTGTGCGTGTTTGTGTGTGTGTGCGCACACGAGCGAATTGTGAACTGGCGTTGTGATTTAGCACTACTTAGATGTAGCCATCCTTACGCTGACAAAAATGTAACTAAGTAACTTTTACTTTGAGTACATTTTGTTTACGATACTTTTTACTTTTACTTGAGTAAATATTTAGGCAAGTACTTTTACTTGTACTTGAGTAAAAAATTATCAAAGTATTGGTACTCGTACTTAAGTAGGAAATTTTAGTACTCTTTCCACCTCTGCTCTTAACACCTGCAAAAGATTCCTGAGGCTTTTAAAAACTCCCAGGCTGGTTCATTACTCTAAACCGCAATCATGGGTAAGACTGCCAACCTGACTGCTGTCCAGAAGGCCATCATTGACACCCTCAAGCAAGAGGGTAAGACACAGAAAGAAATTTCTGAACGAATAGGCTGTTCCCAGTGCTGCATCAAGGCACCTCAGTGGGAAGTTTGTGGGAAGGAAAGTGTGGGAGAAAACACTGCACAACAAGAAGAGGTGACCGCTCTGTAGTGACTTTTTATGCCTTTCAAGCCTGGTTTATGCTTCTCCGTCAGCTCAGCAAGGGACAGACACGCACGGATTGACGGAAGCGTTTTGCTCTTTTACTTCTCCGTCTCCTGGAGAGTGTTGCAAAGCAATTGCCCGGCAGGACCACAGAGGGCGTAGCGCTGTTCTGTGGTATCCTGTCATGTGTAGTGGGATGAGTCACCTGCCACCAAGTAATTGGACGACCTATCATTGAGGGAAGGCGCTAATATAAATGGGGCCTGAGGTAGCGCTACAGCAATATTTTACTTTGGCTCAACTTCCGCTTCCTGTGTGAAGCGCCAGTGTGTACGGGACTCCGGCGTGTCGGACTGTGAGTACTATCTAAAAACGCTGCAGTAGTTGCATGGAGTCTGGTGTTTATTGGTTGCTCCTGCCACAGGAATTGTTGTATGTGGTCCTCCCAGAGTAACGGAAGGCTTCTTTTATCCTATGTGCTTCAAAGAAGTGGTATGTACATCTGCGTTCCTCTCCACTTAGCTGTGGCTTTCGGATAATACTAATTAATGTGTCTTCCAGATCCAGGAAGGGGTGTGTCTCCACGGGAGACTCTGTTGTTCTGCTGCTTTTCTGCACTGTTTCATGGGATCTCTGTTTACCGGTTGTTGACCCGGTGCTGGACCATCATCCGGTTCCAAGGCCTCTCCACCCCGCTGCTCGGACTGATTGACGGGATCAGCGGAGACCATCGGGAGTAGCTGTTGTCACTCGCTCCTCTGTACTAAATAACAGCGGAGGGCGTACACCCGCTGTGGGGTTGGATTTTTCAACGAGGGGCTGCGGGCCCTACCGGCAGTTGTCGTCGGCCTGGGAGCTCATAAGGACGGCTGAGGCTCAGGCTAATAAACTCGTGTGCAGGCGAGCTGTATGCTCGCTCATTTCCTGATGGCCTGCCTGCTCAGTCGTGGCTGTGTTTTAGTGTGTGTTTGTGTGTGTGGATTTGGATTTTTACCGTGCTTTCTGTTTTCTTTTCATTTAGGCTGTGAGCTGACAGTGGTGGTCGAGCCCTGGTGGTGGTCCCATCTGATGGTGTGTGTGTGCTCCAGAGTCACTTCACCCCCCGAATGCATGCACGTGTGATTGGGGTGAAATTACTTGTGGTTGGTATCCAGTTCCGGGCTCTCTTAGGCAGTCCCATTAGTCAGCCTCAGCCTAAGTTGATTTGTTTTTAATCTGTGTTGATCTGAAGGTGCATGGTGTTTTTAGTAGATTATTTTAAACTCATTTTATTGTTCTTTTAATAAAATCCCTGTTTATGTGGAATGGAACTCCGTCTCAAGCTTGATTTGTAAAAAATGAACTAATGTGCCTTCGGTTCAGTGGTTTTGGTTCCTGATAATCAGGTGGCGTATTTCTAAATTAAGTGGCCCCGCTCCCCACACATGTATCAGTCCAGGGTTGTGTGTTTATATTGTGTTTTTTGTGTATATAAGAGACTTTTAACACGGACATATTTGTCTCTCATTCTCCCACCTCTTCATGCGCTCCCCACCTCTAAACCCACGTTTCCTGTCATTTCCGTCCACAAATAAAACGCTTGCTGCGCATCTTTTCACTCCTCCAGTCACGGGAGGATGAAACGTTCATATTTTTAGAGTTTTTTCGCGAGGTATTCTTCAAGCTTCTCCGTGTCTGCCGCTAGTTATCCTCGGCTCTCTTTGCAATGGCGGCGCTGTAAACAACAGCGGCGTCCTGACCAACCACAAGCTTGCGTAATCCGTCTCGTTCGACGGATGTTTAAAAAAGTGGGCTCGACTCCATACGTACTTGCGTGCCTGCCGGAGCCCTACACAAGGACGTTGCGTGTCTCCACACTGACGCAGACGGAGAAGCATAAACCAGGCTTCATAGACTAGTTGCCGTCACGTGATAATGACCAACAAGATGCAGCTCTCGGAAAAGACAGCAGGTGACAAACCCCTGCACGTCGGGAGGCGACGCCGGTATCTGACACCCGCCGTAAAACGGACATTTGACCAAATTGTGACCTTTACCCTCTTGCAATTTAACCTTCCCCTCACCCCCATCCTATCCTTGACCAGCTTGCGCAAGCAAAGCTCCGATCGTTGACGCACTCCAGACATCTGCGTCCTGAGCACGGCCACAGTAATATTATCAAATTAGGTGTTGCCACCTCAAAAACAAATTGAACATGTGATTGTTCAGTTCGACTCATTTACTTTTATGTTTTCTATCTTTTATTTGTGCCTGATGCGTTTTGCTGCTGCAGAGTGCATCACCTGTTTTGTCCTCTGGTGACGCACCGCAATAGTGCGGCTGGCGCGCACTCCACTGTTTTTGTGGTTGGTAGATCTTTTTGAGCTGCAGTTCAAAGGTAAATCACAAGGTGAATATATATGAAGCCAGGTAGCAGTTTTTCTTTAGGATTGAGAGGAGATGCAGACAGGACAGGAAAAAAAAAGTCAAATAAAAACAAGTTCCTTTTTGTACCTGGTGGTTGCAACAAACAGACACCATTGACGGTAATCAGAAGTGAGGAACAGAAAATGAAATAATTATTTTAATGTTTAGAGCTGCAGGAACTGAGAGGCTGCAGGCACATCAGTGAGTTTGCGGCCGCTGCACGGGGGAGAGGGCTGAATCAAGATGCAGAAATTACCGTTGTTAAAAGAGATGTGTTTAACTTAGAAAATGTGGGCAGAATTTTAATTGTCAAAAACCCCAGCGAACCAACCCTATGGTCGAGCTGCCAAGGGGCCCAGCTTGATATTTTTTCAGGGGGCCCAAAATCTCTGGCAGCTCCACTGACGCAGGATCGTTGTACGCCATTGGGTAGGTGAAAGGATGGTTCCACAGTGGCATCAACTTTCAAACATGGAGGAGGAAGTGTGATGGTCTGGGGCTGTTTTGCTGGATCCAGGGTCGGTGACCTGTACTGAGAGGCACCCTGAACCAAAATGGCTACCACAGCATTCCCTAGCGCCATGCAGTATACTCTGGTATGTGCCTAGTTGGTCAGGGGTTCATCTAAGATAATGACCCAAAACATAAGTCTAAGTTATGACAGAACTACCTCAGGAAAAAAGAACAAGATGGTGAGCTTGCAAACATGGAGTAGCCAGCACAGTCTAGACTTAAACCCCATCGAGCTGGATTGGGATGAACTGGACAGAAGAGTGAGAGCAAAGCAACCTACAAGTGCCACACATTTATGGGAACTTCTGCAATGGATATGGGAAGAACTTTCTGAAGAATATTTGATTTCTATTGTAGAAAGAATGCCACGAGTGTGTTCAGCTGTTACATCTGCCAAAGGTGGCTACTTTGATGAGTCAAAAGTTTTCAATACATTTTGGTCTACAAATTGGTTCCATGATTTCATTTTTCACTCCTGTTGCTTATTTGTACTATGCATTCATTTCAGAGTGGGATGTGACATTGAACTGCATCATTTACAATAAAAAACTGGAAAAATTGGGGTGTTCTAAACTTCACCGGCTGTGTGTGTGTATAGTGACTGACTAATTCCCTAACTATATATATATATATATATATATATATATATATATATATATACACACACACACAAAATATACTTGTTCTCAAATACATTTATTGGGCCAACCCCGTTCTTCTTAGGCACACCCACAAAAAGGTTCCTAGCTACGACACCGGTCTGCGTGATGATCGAGACGATGACAAGAATTTGGAGATGTTGCAAATTTTTTTCCTGCCAGCTCCGCAGATGGGCAAGAGACAACATCCTGAGTTTCTCTTTTAAAAGCTTCAATCCCACAAAATACTTCACGTGCTTCCTAGGTGGAAACTGCTGGTTGTGCAGCGTGTGTTCTGTTTCTCTTTGGTCTGTGTGGGTAACATTGTTGTATTTTTTAATTTGCGGTGTTGAAAATGTCTTTAAGGTGTGTTAACCACAGCGTTTCACACCACAGTTAACAGTCAAACCAGTTAATACCTCCACCCCTACCCTACCACAACCATATTAAAGCTACTTGACAGGTTGTGTATTTTTTAAATTAGCTTTTGTTTAAATGGCTATCTATACTTTTAAAAACATTTGTTCTGCTGCAATTCATCTAAGTGAGAATGTTAAACAGTCATTTTGACAGAGGAAAATATGGATATAACTTCTAGGCCTTATCATTCATTCCTACCCAAATGAATAAACCCAGCTTTTATCAAGCACCCTCATCCTGCATGTTTTCAATGTCTTTGCTTCAGCACACCTGATATACATTGCCTTCTCAGGATTACATCAAATGCTGCAGTGTGAGTGGCATTAGGGAAACACCTAAAACCTGTAGAATGGGGGTGGGGTGCTGTGGACCAGGGTTAAGAATCACAGGTGTCATACTCCAGTGCTCAAGGGCTGCTATCCCACGTTTTAGTGTTTTCCCTGTTTCAACACACCTGATTTCAATCAGGTGATTACTAGGCTTCTGGAGAGCTTGATGAGCCGCTGCACAGGTCGATCAACTGTGTTGGAACAGGGAAACAGAAAGACACAGGATACCGGCCCTTGAGGACTGGAGTCCCTACATGAGGGAAAGTGCAGGTCTGCACCAGCAGGATGCTCTGCTACTGAGAGGGCATGTGAACAAGGCTTCAAACCACACAAAGCCTCTTTCACACCTAATGCAGAATGATGTGGTCCAATTTTGCAACTATCAAAGATCCTTTCAGAGCACTTGCACAGGCTGTGATGTAGTGTGGATATGGATGCAAAGCACTAGAATGTTTCTGCATGGAGTGTATTTTTTCTGGATGCTGCATGACTTTAGTTCTAAAGAATTCACACGCCAGACATGAAGTGAGACATGGTTCAGTGTTAGGGAGTTTTAACAAAGTTACTTCCATTAAATAATCAGTTGTACATTCTACTTTGAGGAATCAACATATCTGACTAAAGAGGCACTTGTGGGTCAGAGTATGGCTCAGGACGGGGAACAAAAAGGCTGGAAAACAATGCTTTATGTAATAACAGCTAAAGCTTTTCAGCCCTGAAGCTAGTTGTATTTATCTGTGATGAAAAACTTAGGCTTTGATTATATTAATTTTAAAGTCACAAAATACAACAACAAAAAAGTTCCTTATCAACTTTTATTTAAAACTACTGAAACAAATATTAAAGGACAAGAATCATTAAGGAATAACCAAAAAAATTTCAGACATTAAACATAAAAATAACAATCATGTATTTAAACTTGGTAAAGAAAATCCTACAGTGAGCAGACCTTCAGCGGGGGGGGGGGGGGG
>SSNQ01034027.1:124052-142455 GCA_006942095.1 Nothobranchius kuhntae
TCCCTCTAGAAGAAAAACATTACAACAACTGATTTACACGTCTGAACTTATGCTTGAAAGCCAGTTGGGGCCATTACACTTGTGTAAATGGAGAACTTAAGAAAAAAAGAGGATTCATATGAACTGTACACAACTGCTCTTAGAGTCCGAGTCTCCTTTGCTCGATACGTCTGGCTACCTTCTATCCTATGAATAGCTGACTTGTATGACAATCAGAATGATTTTGTGACAAGCTACTCTTATTTACTTCCATCATACTTTACAGTAATAATTTTCTACTCAAAATTATAAGTAAACTCTGTGGAGGTCATGTCAAAGGGGAGGCCCAAGGTTTCGGGGGTGGTTTCCCCCTCTGAAGGATCATCTTTGTCAGTTGTCTCAGCCTTCAACTGTGCCTGAGATTCTGGATCAGAAGACTCCAAACTTTCTGTGTTAGCCAGGTCTGGTTCTGACGGACTCTGATGCTGTTGTTGACGTGTCTGATACCTGGTCTGAGAGCGGGTTTGGCGACTAGGTGCAGAAGCAGGAGGGGTTTTTTTCACTTGTGCCGACTTTCCTCTGGATTTGGGACTTGGTTTGGGTTTAGGCTGTGGTTCTGGTGCCATTTGTAGTTGAGACAGTGTGTCTTGATGTAACTGGAATTCTGACTGAGACTCTGCTTTGAAACAATCATTCTCTGTCTGGGGTTTATCTGTGTGCCCCACGTTGGATGACTTGATCTGTGAGTTAATATGGCATTCAGACAAAGTGTTGAAGGGCTGATCATAATGTGGAGGAGTTGACTGGGTCGTTGGCACCCCCTCTGCTACTGAAGCTGTGGTAGGCTGAATGGACCAAACAGAAATGATCTGAATGTCTGATTCAGTCTGGGTTTGAGGGCTTGGTGTATAGTTATTTGAGTCAAGCTGTGGAGATATTTGAACCTTAGCTGGCGGCTGGATGTCGGTAAGAGACAGAAGCTGACTGTGGGGTTCTGCAGGAGGGTTTAATTCACTCCGAGTTTTATCGAGGGGTGGATCTTCAGTTTTGCATTGTGGTTTGTCTTGAGGCTGTAGTTGGGTTGGATTAGAGGATTGTGGTTTGTCTTCAGGCTGTGGTTGAGTTGGATTAGAGGATTGTGGTTTGTCTTGAGGCAGTAGCTGGGTTGGATTAGAGGATTGTGGTTTGACTTCGGGCTGTGGTTGAGTTGGATTAGAGGATTGTGGTTCGTCATGGGGCTGTAGTTGGGTTGGACTAGAGGATTGTGGTTTGTCTTGAGGCTGTAGCTGGGTTGGATTAGAGGATTGTGGTTTGTCATGGGGCTGTAGCTGGGTTGGATTAGAGGATTGTGGTTCGTCATGGGGCTGTAGTTGGGTTGGATTAGAGGATTGTGGTTTGTCTTGGGGCTGTGGTTGGGTTGGATTAGAGGATTGTGGTTTGTCTTGGGGCTGTGGTTGAGTTGGATTAGAGGATTGTGGTTTGTCTTCGGGCTGTGGTTGAGTTGGATTAGAGGATTGTGGTTTGTCTTGGGGCTGTGGTTGGGTTGGATTAGAGGATTGTGGTTTGTCTTGGGGCTGTGGTTCGGTTGGATTAGAGGATTGTACTTTGTCTTGAGACTGTAGTTGGGTTGGATTAGAGCATTGTGGTTTGTCTTGGGGCTGTGGCTGGGTTGGATTAGAGCATTGTGGTTTGTCTTGGGGCTGTGGCTGGGTTGGATTAGAGGATTGTGGTTTGTCTTGGGGCTGTAGTTGGGTTGGATTAGAGGATTGTGGTTTATCATGGGGTTGTGGTTGAGTTGGATCAGAGGACTGTGGTTTGTATTGGGGCTGTGGTTGGGTTGGACTAGAGGATTGTGGTTTGTCTTTCGGCTGTAGTTGGGTTGGATTAGAGGATTGTGGTTTGTCATGGGACTGTAGTTGGGTTGGATTAGAGGATTGTGGTTTATCATGGGGTTGTGGTTGAGTTGGATCAGAGGACTGTGGTTTATCATGCGGCTGTGGTTGAGTTGGATTAGAGGACTGTGGTTTGTCTTGGGGCTGTGGTTGGGTTGGATTAGAGGATTGTGGTTTGTCATGGGGTTGTGGTTGAGTTGGATCAGAGGACTGTGGTTTATCATGGGGCTGTGGTTGGGTTGGATTAGAGGATTGTGGTTTATCATGGGGTTGTGGTTGAGTTGGATCAGAGGACTGTGGTTTGTCTTTCGGCTGTAGTTGGGTTGGATTAGAGGATTGTGGTTTGTCATGGGGTTGTGGTTGAGTTGGATCAGAGGACTGTGGTTTATCATGGGGCTGTGGTTGGGTTGGACTAGAGGATTGTGGTTCGTCTTTCGGCTGTAGTTGGGGTGGATTAGAGAATTGTGGTTTGTCTTTCGGCTGTAGTTGAGGTGGATTAGAGAATTGTGGTTTGTCTTGCAGCTGTGGTAGAGTTGGATTAGAGGATTGTTGTTTGTCTTGGGGCTGTGACTGGGTTTGAAAAGAGGACTGCGATTTTGTTTTGGACTGTGGCTGAGGTGCCTGTGGAACAGCAAACAGACTTTTATCATCTGTTTCTGGTCTACAGAAAGAGGAGGGGCCTTGCTGGCCACCACTACTGTAAAATATTCCAAATAAATCTTGGGCTTTGGCTGCAGCCAGGTTGCTCTTGACTTTTTCAGATTTGTGAGGTCCTTCCATCTTGCTCCTGAATGGTGGCGGTTTGACAAACACAGTGCAAGTCTGCTCACTCTCTGGGACACCAGGAGCTGCCACATCAGACACAATCTTGATTACAGCTGGTTCTACTGGTGCATTTTTTGTTGGAGCAGGTGGTTCTGGGACAACTTCAGAAGATCTTTCTTCTGCTGGACCAAACTTTGCATCAGGTGTTGGCTTTGATTTCACTGTAGAAGCTTCAGAAACTGGTGGAGCACTACTTACCTGAAACGGTGGCAGTTTAGATTCGACTACACCAGGTTTAGAACCTGTGGGCTCCTCTTTAGCTTTGGATGAGGCAACTTTTATTTCAGTTGGCTCTGATTTAACTCTTGATTGAGCAGAATTAACAGCTTGTATTTCAGGTTTAGTCATTGATGGTGGCAGTTTAGGACCAAATGGCTCAGACTTTGTCAATGTTGGTGCAGGCTGTGGGTTAAATATTCCAGGTGTAGGAAATGAAGTCCCAGGACTAGTTTGGGATGTTGGTGTGTGGACATTTGGAGGCCTGATGGTGGAGCCGGAAGGAGGCCCAGGAATACAGGTACTCTGGGGTCTTATGTTGAGGAATGTACTTAGTGATGCAGGTTTTCCTGCCATGGCTGTTCTCCTCAGCTGTGTAGTTGGTGGAGGCAGATTTGGACGGATACGTCCTCGATTAGCGGTGATCCAAGGTGGAGCCATAGGTTTTTCACCTGCCAGCTTCTGGGCAATGTCTTTCGCAAAAGCCATCGACTTTGCAAAAGAATCCTCTACCATGGAGGCCTGCTCATTTGCAGCCATTTCATCTTCCTTTATGAACTCTGCTGCCACTTTCTGTGCTTCTTTTGCCAGCTGGTTTTCTTTCTTTTTCCAAGTGAATCTCCCAAATGATGCAGATGTGGCTGGGGACTTCCCAGATTCCAGGCTTTGCTTACGAAGCTTTGCCCTCATGGCCGGACTGGGTCCACATAAGATTTTAGGCAGCTCATAGGGTTTTGTTGGGGGTCCAGACTTGCTGACTTCTGGTTCACCTGTTGGTTTATCTATCCCCCTTTCCGTCTTAGGTTTACCTTCATCTTGGTCTCTGTTGAATTTTGATCTTACCTCAGAATATTTTTCCTGCTTGTATTTGTCATCATCCTTTGAGCCATATTTTGCTCGTTCTTCATATCGATCACTTCCATCCCGGTGGTAATTGTACTGATATTCATCTCTGTTGCTGTTTCTGTAACGGCTGATTCTGTCTTCCTCATCTCTGTTACTGCGGTATTTGTCATCTTTTTTGCTGTATTTATACTTTTCATCTTCATCTTTCTTGATGTAAGACTTCTCTGGTTCCTGGCATTTTTTTAAATCTTGCTCTTTCTTCCCCAGCTTTGGCTTATCCTCCTCTTCCTCCTTTTTAACTTTATATTTTTCATTATTAGGTAAGACAGCATCCTCTTCCTTCTTCTTTTCCTTGTCCCTTTTCTCCTTTTTGTGTTTAGTTTTCTCTTCTCTCTCTTTGCTATCGCTGCCCTCCTCGTGTTTTCGTTTCTTTCCACTTGCCTCCGAAGCCAGACCCGCTTGGCGGTCCAGGTTCCTCCTTTGCTCGTATAACGGATTTTCATACATTTGTTTCTGGTAGAGGATGTGTCAAAAAAGAAAGAGAAAAAGAATGATGATCAAAAGTAACTTACATCCCACTACTTAAACCAGTAAGATCATAACTATAGATCAACAAAAATACAAATTTTCTAAGGGTTTGCGCATTAATACATACTAAAACTCATCTGGTTTTTAACAGGTTTAGAAATGAGATCCATGTAACTTCAGACAAACAACAAATCAAACACATCACAAGTTATTTCACTAAAACTACTTTATGCTACATTTTAGCTGTTTTGCTGCTAAGTTTGGATCATAGTCTTATTTTATGACCCAGCTAAGTCCAAGCTTCAGCTGTGAGACATATGGTCATTAAACTCTATGCGTTGTTATCCGAAGGACTTTCTGGTGGACTCCGCAAGTCCTGTAGAATCAGACCAAACTAACAGCCCTCCATTACCTTGCAGACAGCTGGAATCTGCTGTTTGTGCAGCAGTGCATTATGGGTAAACATCTCCACTCTGATAACAGTGTTATACAGTCAGGTCCATAAATATTAGGACATCGACACAATGCTAACATTTTTGGCTCTATACACCACCACAGTGGATATTAAATGAAACGAACAAGGTGTGCTTTAACTGCAGACTGTCAGCTTTTATTTGAGGGTATTTACATCCAAATCAGGTAAACGGTGTAGGAATTACAACAGTTTGCATATGTGCCTCCCACTTGTTAAGGGACCTAAAGTAATGGGACAATTGGCTTCTCAGCTGTTCCATGGCCAGGTGTGTTATTCCCTCATTATCCCAATTGCAATGAGCAGATAAAAGGTCCAGAGGTCATTTCAAGTGTGCTATTTGCATTTGGAATCTGTTGCTGTCAACTGTCAAGATGAGATCCAAAGAGCTGTCACTATCAGTGAAGCAAGCCATCATTAGGCTGAAAAACAAAAGAACCCTATCAGAGAGATGGCCAAAACATTAGGTGTGGCCAAAACAACAGTTTGTAACATTCTCTAAAAGAAGGAACGCACCGGTGAGCTCAGCAACACCAAAAGACCCGGAAGACCACGGAAAGCAACTGTGATGGATGACCGAAGAATCCTTTCCTTGGTGAAGAAAACACCCTTCACAACAGTTGGCTAGATCAACACTCTCCAGGAGGTAGGTGCATCTGTGTCAAAGTCAACAATCAAGAGAAGACTCCACCAGTGTGAATACAGAGGCTTCACCACAAGATGTAAACCATTGGTGAGCCCCAAAAACAGGAAGGCCAGATTAGAGTTTGCCAAACAACATCTAAAAAAGCCTTCACAGTTCTGGAACAACGTCCTATGAACAGATGAGACCAAGATCAACTTGTACCAGAGTGCAACCAAAGAGTTTTTGAAGGGAAAGAAGTGGACTGTTTTGCAATGGCCAAGTCAATCACCTGACCTGAATTCGATTAAGAATGCATTTCACTTGCTGAAGACAAAACTGAAGGGAAAAGGCCCCAGGAACAAGCAGGAACTGAAGACTGTTGCAGTAGAGGCCTGGCAGAGCATCACCAGGGATGAAACCCAACATCTGGTGATGTCTGTGTGTTCCAGACTTCAGGCTGTAATTGACTGCAGAGGATTTGCAACCAAGTATTGACATGTATAAGTTTGATTTATGGTTCTTATTCTGTCCCATTACTTTTGGTCCCTTACTTAACAAGTGGGAGGCACATATGCAAACCACCTGATTTGGATGTAAATACCCTTAAATAAAAGCTGACAGTCTGCAGTTAAAGCACATCTTGTACAATTCATTTAATATCCATTGTAGTGGTGTATAGAGCCAAAAATGTTAGCATTGTGTTGATGTCCCAATATTTATGGACCTGACTGTATGTCATGTGAAATTTATCTCAGGTATTTTTTTTTAATTTGGAAACTTCTGTCTTTACGTTATATTTAAAAACTCAGAATCAAATAACGGTGGATTTTATTTTACCATGACGGCACATACAACGTGGAACAGGAAGTCTGACCTGAGCTGCTTTTTTCAGAGGTTGTGAAATGACGCAGGAGGTTGGAATGAGGAATCTTCAGGTTGGGTTGGAGGTAAATCAGCCGAGTATCTGTTTACATGAAGCAGCTCTTCATTCGCTCAGATTAATACCTTGTATTTCTCATTATGAGAGTGTGTGATGACGTGATCTTCAGCGCAGATAGCGTCTCCATAAAACTCTTTACACAGAAGGCAGTAGAACCCACGGACAGGAACCAGAAATTCGGAGCCTGCAGCAAAACACAAATGTAGGACATTTTAAACCCTTACATGGGGAAAAACAAGATGCCAATCTTGTTTACCTGACTGATGTTAAAATCAAGAACCTGTTAGGAGAAGAGATTTTAAGAGAGAAGTATTTGTTCAGGATGTACAGAGCAGAAATCCAGTTGCTGTGAAGTTATTTCAGAGCTGTAACTGATAGAAACATGTTGGAATGACTCAGCATCTTTGTGGATCACACAATAAAGACACCAGAACTGAAATCAAAGATGTAAACATGAGCTTCTTCTGTGGCTCCACTTCATTAGCACTGTTTTCATTAAGTGACAAAGTGCAGCAGAAATCCAATCTCAGATCCACCTGGAAATAGAAGATGGCTAACAAAATTTAGTGGCTCAGACACATCTTTAGTCACATCATGGACACTTGGCCACAGTGTGTGATGGTGAGGTCTCAGTACCTTTGGCTGGTTTGGTTTGCTTCTCTTCTGCCAGTGAGCTCTTGGAGACTTTGGCTGGTGCAGATGCCCAGGGTCGGTTGTATGGATCCAGAGTCTGTGGCAAGAAGAAAGGCGTAAGTGGGACTGCTCAATAGCTGACTAAAGCAAACATAAAATGCTTCGAATGAATGCATTTTTCAGTTCAATCACATAAAATAGATTTCATTAGGTATAAGATGAACAAACCTTTCGGTGCGATTTGCTGTGTAAGTGTGTGAAAAAATCAAACATGGATCCCGAGGTGACATTACAGCTCTTGCACCAGTGGTTTCCAGCATCATAGTATTCAAAGGGGTCAGGGGGCAGAGCCAGGGAAGGAGCTTGTGCGGTAACGGGCTGTTTGTCTGGAGCAGTCGGGGTCAAAGCCACCAAGGTTGGCTATAAAAGAAAGATAGAGGAGAGTCACCACAGCAAGAAGGAGCCAGTATGGTCTGGGCTCAAACAGCCACCAAATGTCAAACAGCTCCACAAAAGTAAAGTTTCTTACCTTCAACTGTAATCCAACACCAGAGACAAAACTCATGTCAAGTATCGTTGTCCAACAATAATGCCTGACCCCCTTCAACCATAAAAACCACAGATCCAACCAGAACCGTGCGCTAAAGCTAAACCAAATGAAAAAATACCTCAGATGACGTTTTAGGTGTTGACTCCTGTTTTTACCATTTATCCCAAACCAGTTTTAACGCTTGCAGATGTCATTTAACATCACGGCAAATTTTATTTGAAACAAGGTTATTTGAGGTTTCTGAACAGGTGGAACAAGTTGCAGATGAGTATTATTTTATCTTTGAGCTAAAAATTATTTGAAACAATTTTTGGGTTTTTCACTGAAGCTGCAAACAAGCAGAAGTACGTACCTTTGACACTGATGAGCTACATTTACAACAAAATCACAAACATCTCAGAACCTCACCTCAATAACTCTGGACTCAAAACATTAAAACGTTTTTTTGGAGTCTGGTTGAAAGGACAATGAAAACAGTATTTCATCAGAACCACATAACGACTGTTTCTGAAGGAATGTGGAAATATTCAAGATAAAATGTAAAGTCAAGCTTTGGGCAGCAACAGAATCTCAGCTGAACATTAGCAAAAAACAACACTTTTGTTTTTGCTCTCATTTTCATGAGCTTAGCTCAAACATCTGAAACATTTTCTACATACACAAAAGACCCATTAGTCTCAGATATCAGGTGCGTTTCCATTACCGGAACACCAGGGTAGACTTATGGGCCATTCCCATCTGGACCGGGTCGGCCCGGGCCGGGTAGCCCCAGTTGGCCCCAGCCTGGCCCAGTTGATTCCACACATCCTTGCCTTAAGCCCATGTGGGCTGATTCTACCCACCAATCAGAGGCTTGCTCTAATGGAAGGTGTGAATTTGCTGTCAGCAGTGGGTGTGTTGGCCCTGGTCGGCCTGAAGCAGACCCCCTCGAGAAGAGGGCTGAGAATGAGCCTTGGCTGGCCCGGAAAAATACCAGGCCACCCAGATATGTAAACAACCTACGCTACCCGGCCCGACCCGGTACAGATGGGAATGGCCCAAAACATATCTTGGTGGCCTGCCTTTTCTTCAGGGTGCAACAAGACTGTTTTTCAGCCCTCTTTCTGAGGTGGTCTGCTTCGGGCTGACCAGGGCCAACACACCCACTGCTAATTCACACCTTCCATTAGAGCAAGCCTCTGATTGGTGGGTAGAATCAGCCCACATGGGCTTAAGGCATGCTCAATTGCTGAAAATGTTTCTGACTGCATGCCTTGCATACCTAAGCAAGAATGTGTGGAATCAACCGGGCCAGGCTGGGGCTGAATGGAGCTATCCGGGCAGGGCCGACCAGGTACAGATGGGAATGGCCCAAAAGATAGAATAAATGCTTTAAAGTCCATGTTACTGCGGACGCTTTTTGGCACTGATCAGTGACATCACTCACTACAAAAGCAGTCGCGATATGCTGACGTCTGTGGAAGTTCTCAAAGGGCTGAATTTGAATGGAGACAATAAAGCTGAGATTACTGGGACATCGTATCTCCCAGTCAATTTCCCCATCCCAGAAATGATCCTGGAGTTCTGGTAATGGAAACAAAGCTAATTTTTACAAATCTGTCTAAATCTGTCCATCCCACCTCACAGATGCGGCATATCAAGGTGCTGATTAGACTTAACGAATTTTGCACTTGAGTGCCTTACCTCTTCATTCCACCGGATAGGAAAGTGGCATGAAATGGCCGCGAAACATACTACGGGGCAATTAGCTGCCGTTTTACTGGACAGAGTCCTGTCCACTGGCAGCTAAGTGCAACGTTTTGGATGTGTCCCCGAAGCATCAGGATGCCATTATTACATTAGGGCTGCAGCTATTGATTGGTTGCTATGGTTGGAAGCGGACTCGTGAAAATCGCTATTTTGTTTACACTGCATTTTTAGGTCTGGTGGGAAGAAGAGGTTAGACTGTCCACAATAAAAGGCTACTCTGAAATTTGCAGCTTAATCACACAGCACAATGCCATAGATGTCACAACTTTGAGGCAGAGTGAAGTTGGTATGCTGACTGCAGGAACGTCTATCAGAGCTGTTGCCAATGAAATAAATGTTAATTTCTCTGCCATAAGCTGTCTCCAAAGGGGTTTCAGAGAAATTGGCAGCAAATCCAACGAGCCTCACAACCGTCAGGGGTCAATTTCAGATAGTCTAGAGAGCCTGAAGCCTGATTTATGCTTCTCCGTCTGCGTCAGTGCGGAGACACGCAACGCCATTATCCGTCCATGCGTAGGGCACGCAAGTACATACGGAGTCAAGCCCACTTTTTTAAACATCCGTCGAATGAGACGGATTACGCAAGCTTGTGATTGGTCAGGACGCCGCTGTTGTTTACAGCGCCGCCATTGCAAAGAGAGCCGAGGATAACTAGCGGCAGACACGGAGAAGCTTGAAGAATACCTCGCGAAAAAACCCTAAAATATGAAAGTTTTATCCTCCCGTGACTGGAGGAGTGAAAAGATGCGCAGATGCTGGGCAATTGCTTTGCAACACTCTCCAGGAGACGGAGAAGTAAAAGAGCAAAACGCTTCCGTCAATCCGTGCGTGTCTGTCCCTTGCGGAGCTGACGGAGAAGCATAAACCAGGCTTAAGTCACACCCATCGACTTACGGACCATGGGTCCCCAGAAATGAGACAAAATGAATGCAAGTCAACGAGGCTATTAAGCTATTTTCTGATCCAGTCTGTCATGTGTCATGGATTTCACATATGATGTCCGTGAATTTACAGCACTTATTTTTCAAATGACAGCAAACGTTTTTGAGGTTTTTGGTGAAAAAAACGTATAAGACTACAAATGCGTCTAACCATACTGACATCAAACCATACAGGTAGACGGGAAGTTTAGTTTAGCAAGCTTCACATCCGTTTTCCAGGACGACAGAAGGAACATTAAAGAGCCTCCCTTGAACCAATGTTAAACACGAGAGGAACTTGTTCTAAAATATTTACACATACATAAATTATTTAGGTTGAGTCATTTTTGTGAGAAAACCAGAAGTGATGCAGGCAGAGGGAGAGCAGTTAGCTTGATCCAGAGTAAATTATGGATTCTAATGCCAGCTCTGACACAGAAGAAACTGTTTAATTATACTTATGGTGGACCACAACCATACAGCTATGAGCCTGCTGCATGACCCAGAGAGCAGAGACAAGTTAGAGGGATGGCCAAACCAGAGAGACTTAGCTGTGGAGCCAGGAGGATCAGCAACGTATAGGTGTCTCGCTAAGTGAACAACGCTATTTTAAACTTGTGTGCTACAGATTACTATCATGTACCAGACAATTACCATACCTTTACCAGTTGTTTTAAGAAGCACATTTAAAATAGCATGGCAGCTAACCAAAGTGCTGTACGGGAGAGCCAAAGACTCAAACACAACAAAAAAGACAGCATCGGAGTAAAATATAACGCTAAAACGTATAACCCAACTAGGGAGTTCCAGACCGTCCTCTCCCCAGCCACCTCCACCAGTTCCTCCGGCAGGACCCCAAGGCGTTCTCGGACCAGATTGGAGATGCAACTTCTCCAACATGTCCTGGGTCGACCCGGGGGCCTCCTGCCGGCAGGACATGCCCGAAACACCTCCCCAGGGAGGCGTCCAGGAGGCATCCTGACCAGATGCCCAAACCACCTCAACTGACTCCTTTCCATCCGGAGGAGCAGCGGTTCTACTCAGAGTCCCTCCCGAATGTCAAAGCTCCTCACTCTATCTCTAAGGCTGAGCCCGGCCACCCTAAGGATGAAACTCATTTTGGCCACTTGCATTCGCGATCTCGTTCTTTCGGTCATTACCCAAAGCTCATGACCATAGGTGAGGATTGGGACGTAGATCGACCGGTAAATTGAGAGCCTGGCTTTCTGGCTCAGCTCCCTATTCACCACGACAGATCGGCTCAGCGTCCGCATCACTGCAGACGCTGAACCAATCTGCCTGTCGATCTCCCAATCCCTCCTACCCTCACTCGTGAACAAGACCCAGAGATACTTAAACTCCTCCACTTGAGGTAGGACCTCTCTCCTGACCCGAAGTTGGCAAGCCACCCTTTCCCGGTCAAGAACCATGGTCTCAGATTTGGAGGTGCTGATCCTCATCCCAGCCGCTTCACACTTGGCCATGAACCTACCCAGTAAGAGCTGAAGGTCAGAGCTGGATGAAGCTAGGAGGACCACATCATCCGCAAAAAGCAGAGATGAGATTCTCCTGCCACCAAACTCGGCACACTCCACACCACGGCTGCTCCCAGAATTTCTGTCCATAAAGGTTATAAACAGAACCGGTGACAAAGGGCAGCCCTGGCGGAGTCCAACCCTCACCGGGAACAGGTCCGACTTACTACCAACTATGCGGACCAAACTCACGCTCCTCTGGTAAAGGGACTGAATGGCCCTTAACAGAAAGCCACCCACCCCATACTCCTGGAGCGTCCCCCCACAGGGTGCCCCTGGGGACACGGTCATAAGCCTTCTCCAAATCCACAAAACACATGTGGATTGGTTGGGCAAACTCCCATGCNAACACAAAAACACATTATAGCACAACACTCCTCAGAATGGCCTCCAGCTGAGTTCTGCTGAGCAGAGCGGTCCTTTATTTCATCTCCTGATGGTGTCATCTTCCCATCCATCAGGGAGGACAACCCTCTTTCATTGTGCCTCTGATCGTGCAGACTTCAGTGGAAACTATAAAATATGCAGCAGCCTTGTTAATAATCTTCGTGATTTTCCTGTATCGATCGTCGGTTGTTACAATAAAAACTTCAGTTAAGTAAATCATATAGGAGACAGATGGTGATGTTAAGTGAAACAAAGCTGAAGGATTTACAGAAAGTGTGCAATAACAGTTTAAACACAATCAGGCAGGTGCATAATTTGAGCACCACAAAAAAGAAATGAACTTAATATTTAGTAGATCCTCCTTTTGCAGAAATAACAGCCTATTAACCAACCGGAGTCTGGATTCTGGCTGGAGGTAGCACTCCTGACTGACTCAGGACCCGGGTTTTCCCCGGGGGTAAGGTGGCAGCAGAGGGCGCAGGGTGAGGGGGAGGGGGTATGGGTAGTGGACCTGAGCCCAGCTGACAGAGCTGCACATTTATGATTAGCTTGCCATTTTTTCCCCCTTACATAGCTCTGCTACTACAGCCGATATCAAACGTGAGCGTCCGTCTCTGCCAAGAATGTTCGATTCATCTCTCATCACCGTGGGTGCAGAGAGAGAGAGAGGTTTATTCTCCAACCTAACAACACCAAGTGGACTTGAATGAGCAGCTTCTTATCTTGGCGAAAACATGTCTGACATTAACAACGTGTTTCCGACGGTTTTCATATTGTCCGATGAAAACATAAAATCTTCGGACATATTGACCGACCTGCTTCCTCTCTTAAGCAGCCGAAGCAAAATAAACTTCTTGAAAACCACAAACTACTGACTGAAAGTTTGCACGACCTGCAGCAGCATTCTGTAACAGTTGTGCAGAACCAAAACACCAGATAGGACATTTTGACCCTAACAGTGGTTTATGAGACCAACAAACTCATCTCACTGCAGCTCCAGTTTCACTTTCACCATCAGTCCCCCGTCTCTGGAAGCAGCAGTAACATTAGTGTTCACTCACAATAACCCCTACAGGTCATTACCATATTTAGACTTATATTCATGTTTTCTGGTGTTTCGTAATAATTATATAATAACTCCAATCAATACTGCTTTCTGAGCAGAGGGACTGCGTACACCTCATGGTAGGAAATGTTTAGCCAAAAGTCACATTCATGGTTCTTTTTTATAATTAATGTCACGATAAAAAAAACTAATAAAGGTCAGAGGTCGCTAAAAGCTCAGATCTGAAGCCCACAAGGACAAGAACATCATATTTCGATAAAGCGCCTCGATAAAAATCACAAGAAGCTTCACAAGCACGTTAAAAATAAAACAGGGTTAAAAACGATAATAATGGGAGAAATTTAACAGCTTTACGTGTTTCTATGGTGTGATTTATCAATAAATTGTAAATAATTTGTTCAACCTTGGTTTGAAAAAAATCGTGAATTGAACTGACATCGCTATTTCTCCTAGAAAAATCTCAATTCCATCAAAATGTTTCAGCCCTTACCTGGAACATAAAAAATAAAACAAAAAAACATGAGATCCCTTTTTCTGTTAGTGAAAATCTTACATATTCAGCCGATAATGGGTTCAACACAGTAGCGTTGTGTTGCTGAGGGACAGAAGAAGCTGCGTGAGAGACAGCGAGTGTGGGGAAAAGGATGACGGGCTTGACACACGGGAAGCGACAAACGACCGCGATCAGCGAAATTCGTCGCTTTTATTACCTGACACACGGAAAGCGACCGACGGCAGCGGCCAAGCCGCCGACGCATTCTGTTCCATGGCGAAATCGAATCTTCTGTGGTTTTGATTGGCTGTGTCAGGTTGGAGGGAATAAAGGTTATTTAAGCGGTTCAGAGTTTAAAAAGCGGTAGATGTGATGTTTCACAAGGTGCTGCTGGAGTTACGCGGCTCTGGTGCAGAAGGCGCAGGGCAAAGAGGTGCCGGCTGTGGCGGTGAACGGGACCATGGTCGTGGAGGCTGGTGTCTGTTTCCAGCCTGGCAGCAGGCCTGTGCAAGCAAGGCGCTGGCATATACTGATAATAGTCACCAACAATTTCCCATGCCGCGGCCTTTTTGTGAATAACTATATTCTTTGGTAGAAATATTGTACAGTTCTGGGAAAACCGTCACAGCAAGTATCAACTTCTCCTCCATGTTTGCTCGGAGGTGTACCGAGCATCCTGTCCGCTCATCGGTCAGTGAATGAAACCTCCGTTGATTGGTCCTCGTCCAAGCGACAGCGATGAAAGGTTGAAAATATTTCTACTTTCTGGGATCGCGTCGCTGGGTCACCTGTGCACGACACGTGCACGAGCACAAAATTTCAAATGCACGTTTTTCGCGTTTCGCTTGGTAGGAGGGAGACCCGCGATTATCGCTTTGTCGCGCATGTCTCATTGAAAATGAATGGAGGAGAGGTGATGTCGCCTCCCGTGTGTCGAGCCCATGATGACGACCTTGATGATGCGTTGTCACAGGCTTAACTTTAGACACTGGAGCGATCTGTGATGGGTTGTTAATTCTCTGTAGTTTAGCGGGTTTTTATGTATAGAGGAGAAGGATGAATGACCAGCTGACAGATCAGCCTTTTAGCTGGCAGACGGGAAAAGGAGACCCGCAGCCGGAGTCTGGAGCCAAAGCGAGGGTTTTAAACACGATCCTTCCTCTGAGGAAGATGAGCTGGGCCATGAACCGACACTAAAAGGAAGAGTTTTTATCTTTTCAGCTTTGTTTTGGTTAGCGGTCTGCTTAGTTACGCTTAACAGAAAGCCACCCACCCCATACTCCTGGAGCGTCCCCCACAGGGTGCCCCTGGGGACACGGTCATAAGCCTTCTCCAAATCCACAAAACACATGTGGATTGGTTGGGCAAACTCCCATGCTCCATCACCCTTGCAAGGGTAGAGCTGGTCCACCGTTCCACAGCCAGGACGAAAACCACATTGCTCCTCCTCAATCTGAGATTTGACTATCGATCGGACCCTCCTCTCCAGTAGGAGTAGACTTTTCCAGGGAGGCTGAGGAGTGTGATCCCCCTATAGTTGGAACACACCCTCCGGTCACCCTTCTTAAAGATGGGGACCACCACCCAGGTCTGCCACTCCACAGGAACCGCCCCCGATGACCACCAATGTTGCAGAGACGTGTCAAGCCCGACTATAGCGTTAACAGTGTGAGCGACTTGCTGCCTCCCTCCTGAGGCACCGGACAGTTTGCTTGGCGCAGATCGATAGTCTTTCTCCATGGCCTCACCAAAGTCCTCCCACGCCTTGCCACTGCTGCACCCCGCTTGGTTATCCGGTACGTCTGCTGCCTCCGGAGACCCACAGACCAGCCATGCCCCGTAGACCTCCTTCAGCCTGACGGCTCCCCAAACCTCTGGTGTCCACCAGCGGGTACGGGGGTTGCCACCATGACTGGCACCGGCCACCTTGCGACCACAGCTAGCAAAAGCCGCCTCCCCTGCCATCTGATCCAACTCACCACCAGGTGGTGATCAGTTGATAGTTCCGCTCCTCTCTTCACTCGGGTGTCCAAAACATACGGCCGCAGGTCAGATGATACGACTACAAAGTCTACCATTGACCTGCGACCTAGGCTGCCCTGGTACCAAGTGTACCGATGGGCATCCTTATAACATGGTGTTCGTTATGGCCAAACTGCGGCTTGCAAGGTCATGCTGTCATTGCCACGTGAGCATGAAGTCCCCCAGCAGGACAATGGAGCACGGTGGGTAATCTGAACTGATATTTGGCACATAAGCACAAACAACTGTCAGGACCCGTTCCCCATTTCAAAATGATTTCTTTTAAATCATTCATACCATTTTCAGGTTAAACATTAATAAAAGAATGTCATCAATGCTGAGAAATCAGAGAGTGACGTGGGAATTTGGCCGACTCACCGGCGGTCAGAGCGGTGGGGTGGGGGGTGCGGACCGACCGGCCCAAATTGGATCAATAGCCCACCGGGACTGGATGTCGGCAGTCTCCTATTAGGTTTGCTTGCAGTGATGTTTATAATCCAGCAGGTGTCAGTAGACCAACATGGTGACACAGTGTTGACATGGTTTGGGTCATGAGCCGAAACAGCTCATGAGGCCTTATCTATTCCATTTGCTGACTTCGGAGCGAAGTTCTGAAAGGACTGAATTTGAATGGAGACAGGGTTCACATTGCGTTGCTATTTCTCACCAGTATCAGCTGACGGAGGGCTCTAGTTTCGTTGTGCCGTTTGTGTCGACACGGTAGGGTTGGGGAGGGGGGCAGGGCATGACACCTAGCCTGGCGGGCGCTGGAGGAAACCCTGAAAATGTATAATTACAAACAGAAAACACCTGTAAAGCATTCCTATGATGATATGGTCTCTCAGTTATGTTACCTGTAAATAAAAATCCTTAAAAGCGACACTACAACAGGCACAAAACTTAAATTTAGTAAGTTGGGTCAGACCCAGACACCCCTGATGTAAACATCCACCCTTTTCGTTCCCATGACCGCTTCAACATACCTCGCTGCTGAATTATACCAACGCACGCACGCTTAGACGATCGCTTGTCAGAAAATAATTACTTAAAACAAGCAGCAGCAGTGAGAAAATCTTACAAGTTAAGAGAAGAGGCCAACATGTTCTCCCAAACACCGCATCAGTCCAAGCAAGGCACTTATCTACCATTTCAGTAGCAGAGTAAGGCTGCTTTGTTGTGTGCATCAGAGAAAACGGCGTACCCGGAATTTGTGCAATGACGACGTTTCCCCTTTTTGTAATTCAAGCTATGATTAAATGTGCAAATGTTGTTAACGTGTAATTTTTCCTAATTAATTATAAATAATCAATGCATTAAAGTCCCACCCCTAATTAAAGCACAAAACACAAAGCAGCAAACATCTTCAAACTGAGGCCAAGCTGCTAGTTATAAACCTGTCAAACTAGACAATAAAACGTGTCATTAGTTAATAAATCAATAAACGCATTTCTAAACCATACGAGAATAATAACTATTCAATCTTTAACAAACCTAGTGATAATGAGCTTAAACCCAGCTAATGTTAGATCTAGTAATTACTAAATATTTCATGAACTAAACTGGTTAACAAACCTGTTATTACACCAGTAACTAAGATTTACTAAAATAAAACTGGGAATAAACATGAATCCTAATGAACAGTAAACCAGTGGTAAACTGGAAAATATTCATAAAAATGTCAAACAAATATTTGACAAACTAGAAATAAAATAATCAGGCTTTTCAAAAGCAGATAATACTACTAGTAACTGTCTGGATTCAGACTTATTAAACTAGGTAGCAAAGTCTGTAAAGTAGGGAAAAATCCTTTTTAGAAGACAAACCAGAAATAAACCAGTCTTCAACAAATACATTTTATCAATGAGTGGTAATCTCATTAAATCTGTCGTTAATCCTGATAATAAACCAAAAGATAAACTAGGTAATCTGCCTGTTTTTGTGGTTTAGACTGACCAGAACCAGGTGGATCTGATGTAGAACCCTAGCTATGCTCTCTGACACCCATAAACTGCTCCTCAGCAAAAGTTTTACCTTTACTAATGAGCTGCAGGATGCGCATGCTCCTCTGAGCTCCTCTCTAAATCTCGTTTCTTCTTCGGTGGTGGTGGATTGTCGTCCTGGACATCAGCTTGCTTGACGGGTCTGCTGGGCCGATCAGACGGGGTCAGACCAAGGATCAGGGCCACCTTTTCAATCTCATTGCGTTTCTTTTCAGCTGCCTCGTGCTCCTTGCGGAGGTTTGAGATCTGAGTCATGACCTCCTCCTGCAGGTGGCTGATCTCCTGCAGCAGGGGGTCCTTATGGCCATCCTTCTCCCTGCGCTTCTTCCTCAGCAGCTCGCCTGGTAACACAAAAACACATTATAGCACAACACTCCTCAGAATGGCCTCCAGCTGAGTTCTGCTGAGCAGAGCAGAGCGGTCCTTTATTTCATCTCCTGATGGTGTCATCTTCCCATCCATCAGGGAGGACAACCCTCTTTCATTGTGCCTCTGATCGTGCAGACTTCAGTGGAAACTATAAAATATGCAGCAGCCTTGTTAATAATCTTCGTGATTTTCCTGTATCGATCGTCGGTTGTTACAATAAAAACTTCAGTTAATAAATCATATAGGAGACAGATGGTGATGTTAAGTGAAACAAAGCTGAAGGATTTACAGAAAGTGTGCAATAACAGTTTAAACACAATCAGGCAGGTGCATAATTTGAGCACCACAAAAAAGAA
>SSNQ01034027.1:150180-171057 GCA_006942095.1 Nothobranchius kuhntae
TGACGACGTTGATGATGCGTTGTCACAGGCTTAACTTTAGACACTGGAGCGATCTGTGATGGGTTGTTAATTCTCTGTAGTTTAGCGGGTTTTTATGTATAGAGGAGAAGGATGAATGACCAGCTGACAGATCAGCCGTTTAGCTGGCAGACGGGAAAAGGAGACCCGCAGCCGGAGTCTGGAGCCAAAGCGAGGGTTTTAAACACGATCCTTCCTCTGAGGAAGATGAGCTGGGCCATGAACCGACACTAAAAGGAAGAGTTTTTATCTTTTCAGCTTTGTTTTGGTTAGCGGTCTGCTTATGGGCCATTCCCATCTGTACCGGGTCGGCCCGGGCCGGGTAGCCCCAGTCGGCCCCAGCCTGGCCCGGTTGATTCCACACATCCTTGTTTTAAGCCCATGTGGGCTGATTCTACCCACCAATCAGAGGCTTGCTCTAATGGAAGGTGTGAATTTGTTGTCAGCAGTGGGTGTGTTGGCCCTGGTCGACCTGAAGCAGATCCCCTCGAGAAGAGGGCCGAGAATGAGCCTTGGTTGGCCCGGAAAAATACCAGGCCACCCAGATATGTAAACAACCTACGCTACCCGGCCCGGGCCGACCCGGTACAGATGGGAATGGCCCAATTGTTACGTATGCTTTCAGGTGTGCGCTCATGGCGTAGCGTGTCCTGCAGGAGAGAGGCGTACAGTCTGGCTCACAAAGACCTTGCACCGTACGGTGTGACATGAACAATCCTGCACGACGGTCAAAACCAGTTCTGAGTCCCAATAATTTGTTCTAAAGGTTCTGGAATCACTTAAGTGACAAAAGTGCTCAAATGTATGCACACTTTCTGTAAATCCTATCAACTTTGTTTCACTTCTCAAACATCACTGTGTGTCTCCTACATGATATATTTAACTGGAACGTTTTATCGGAACAACCAACAAGAACACCATGAAGGTTAACCAGGCTGCCCAAACCTTTGCTATATATGTCTACCCAAAAGTGGCAAAACACTACTCGGACTCTGGATCACCTGGGGGCAGAACCAAAGGATGAAGGCGAGTCAGAAGATTAGCTGCCAGAACTCACCCTGTTGCTTTCTGAGTCGCTCCAGCTCTTTAATCAGATACTCCTTTTTCTTCATCCTGAGCTCTCTTTCCTCCTTCAACTTTTCCCGCTCCTCTAGAACCTGAACAGAACAGCACACAGGAAGGGTCAGCAACCTGCCCTCTGGAACCCAGCAGAACCAACATCTCTGCAGCTACAGCCTGACCGCCATTATTTGGCCTCTTGACTTTGTGGATTCTTTGGACGAATCAAAGGGATAAAAACTCAGCACGAGTCCAAAGAACTTTGTGTTTTCTAGGGCTGGGCATGCGACAACAGAGGTGTGCTAAGACCCCTAGTCTTCCTCCGCCTGCTCCAATACAGTGTTGGTGCATGTTGATGAGGTGTATTCCATGGCTGTGGTGAGTGGGCAGTGCAGGCATCGTCTGGCCTATGCCAGCTGATGCAACCACCCTACTTCTCCCCACAGCCCTCTGTGTCTAAGTGCAGTTCAAAATTGGAAGTGGGCACCGGCACTCGGGATGAGGCTGAAAGATCCCCTTGCCAAATGCCATTGACAGTGCTCACTCCCAAGGCCCTAAGTGTGTGTTTGCGTGGAAAGTTGTTGGTGGACGTGTTTAAGGTGCAAATAAAATTGGGGGGCAGGTTGCCACAGGAATGTGGAAATGGGACCCATACCCACACCCCCTGACTTGCCCACCCCCCAAGATCCTATGTGCATGTTTGTGTGATTATGTGAGGAAGCAGGAGGAGAAAAATGTGTGGAATGGCTGGTTGGCCTAAGCCCTCCAGGGAGCCAGCTCCCCCACTGGCTCCAATAGGCACCTCTGTTCCCAAAATGCCACCCAGGGCATGGAGACCCCAGCCCATCTCACCAGGGCCCAAAGCAGCGGCATCGCAGAACCCCACTGAGTCCGAGGGCACCACCCAAGCAGAATATCTACTTCCATCCCTGCATTTGCACAACTTCCAGAATATGTAAGACATGAGACATCCAGGTAGGGTTGGGTCTTCCCCCTCCTGGACATCCCCCTCCCCCATGATGGGACAGAATTGTTATTGTTTCAGAGGAGCCAAGGTCCACCTGAGACCCCTGAGCCTGGGCCAGGCACTGTCGCATGTTCTCGCCTTCTACCAGGCAGCATACAATTCAGGACCCAATCCCCAAGGTCCCACCCAGATCCCCACACGGGGCTGGTCGTCCCCACACCCCGCACCCCTATCAAGACCCACTCAGGGGCGATGCAGCCGCCAGTAGACTAAACTCTGCAAAGTGAAACTCTCCTTTCACGGGAGCACATCGGACATTAACGAGCACCTTAAGAAAAAGCACGTCACGGCGGAGATCAAATAGTCGCCTCGGTAGGTTAATCTCGTTAGCTGCTAACATCAACACAGTTACTTGTATTTGTAGCTGTAGCAACACCAGTAGTGGTGGTGAGTTTATTACCTTTAGAACACGTTTGTACGCCACGTATTTTTGCTCTAATTACAAATGCTGATGATTTATTTCATCCCGCTACGTTACAGTGGTAATAGAAGTGCTCCTCTTCAATGGACCAGTTTGTTACGTGCACACCTCAGCAAGCCAACGTCCTGACCGGGGCCATTGTGAGCATGTTGGTCACGTGACTCCTGTCCATGGTCGGTATCAAGATTTCAGAGAGATGATCAAGCAGCTCAACCCAGGTTACCACGACAACTACCTACCAGGCTGATCCCACTTCACCACCATGATGGTAAAGAAATATGAAACCGCCTTTAAGGTGTGTGTGTGTGTGTTTCTTTGTCTCCGTTTCTCTCTGGACACAAATAAAATAAACTTTAGCATATAATACATTTATGATACAATAAAAAGGTTACTGACTGAAACTATTTTTAAAGCAGAAAACACTTTCTTTGTATTAAATCTTAACCTATATTTGATATAACAGAATTATTAATCTGGTAAATAGATCAACTTTAATATCTTTTATCTTTATGGTAGTGATGGGTTCGATGTGTCGGTGCTTCGAAGCGTGTCGGGTATCCAGGAAGATTTTCTGTTAAGCGCGTATCGATGCTTGTGTTGATTATGTAAGCAGTGACGTTTGAGGCCTCGTTGGCAGTCCGCACCACGTGACCGATTCAGGAACTGGCTCAGCGGTTCGGGCCGGATTCAAAATAAAAGGGCAGCCAAACACCGCTGATTCCCACATTGTGCTGTGGAAACCCTATGCCCTGTTAGTTTCCTTTCTCTTTTGGACTAGACAGTTTATTAAAAAGGACAGTTTAAGACATCATTAAGAATGTATTGCCATCATAATCGATTATTTTTTCAGTTTAAAGGTTTACAGTTTTACTTGAATTGTCCACTTGATGGCACAATCGAGCTAATAAATCATCACGGTGCCTCGAATCAAGAGTCAACCATCTCACCATCACTACTTTGCGCTAAAGCAGACCCTCAGAGCTGTCGATGGTCCCCGACTGTTGAGGTGCGGACCAGCCGTGCTAGAGGCGTACCTTGGTGTGTCCCGCTATTTCTTGAGTTAAGATTGGAAGATGAAGCACTACAACCTTGCCACCATGCCTCTTGTGAACACAAGTCATGTTTGGTTTTAGGTGCCTACCTCCATCTGACTAACATTTGTATTAACAGGTTACAAAGTTAATTAAAGTTGTTTGATAAGCGACCATCTTGTCTTTATGATTAGATGGCACATAGCTGATCACACTTCTGACTAGAAGCTAATGATGGTATATTAAAGCATCCGGGTGCAATAAGTTAAACGTTTATAAATGACTCGAATAGTCGACTATTAGCAGGACCAGGACAGGCCTCCTAGTCAGGCAGGTCCCCTGATCGGACCAGAACAGACACCTTTTGTTTCTGGCTCTCGTTGTTCTGCTCATCAGAAACTCTCCTGTCGTGGCTCCTCTGCTGCTCTTCATCCTGAGGAGTGCTCCTCACCACACCTGAGCATACACAACAATCACACATCATTGCATGGACACGCTAGACCACAACACCTGCGAGTCAGCTGACCCATCAGGTACCATTGTGTTTTGCATTAACGGCTCGTGTGTTTTTACTGGATCAGCTCACCTTTGGCCCTTGCTACAGGAGCTGGTTTGTGAGGTGCACTTTGAGGGAAGTCTCCAACACAGGTCTGAGGGGGTGGAAGCATGTGGGAAGGTGGGGCTACACTGGAAGGTGGGGCAACGCTGGAAGGTGGGGCGACGATGGGAGGTGGGGCAACGCTGGGAGGTGGATACATAGAGGGCCATTGCTGGTGCAAATAGGACATGTAGTTGCCGTACTGACCATACCCCGGTGGGGGGAAATTGGGGGGCATCATACTGTGGACCTGTGGGGGNATAAAGTTTTGAAAAAAAAAAAAAAAAGAAGGTGCTTTCCAAACTAAAACCACATTTTATCAAGCTTTATCAAAAAACCAGAGACAGGGTATGGTATCATGATTAAAATATAACTAAACAAAATTATTAAAAATGAATTTAAATATACAATCCTATGAGGTAGGCTAGAATAGTCACAGAAATTGGCTTTTTTTTTTTTATCACTGCGTTGACTTTGGAGAGGAGACCCATCGAATATCGCGGCGATGCTGTGCAACCTAGCTTAATGGAAATGACTGGTTTGAACTGCACCTTTAGTTGGATTATATTATTCACACTTTGACAAATTAAACATTACATTAATTTTAATGAGATTGTTCTTATTTTCTGAAAGAAAGACATTTGTAACTGTAGGCTAATGTGTTTTATTACACATAGGTAAGGTTAAAGAAAGAAGAACTGTTCAAATAGTGATGTTATTAATGTGAAAATAAACTAGATTGTGTCAGCTGTAAGAATGTGTGTGTATATACATATATGCTTTTTTTCTGAAAAGTACCAGGAAGTTAAACTTTGACCCTGTAAAATGACTAATAAAAGGGAGCATTGGTGTTTAGTGGCTGCAATCAGTGTGTGCTACCACCAGTGAAGGCCCGTGAAACAGACGCTCTGTTTATGGATTTATTTCCTCCTTTTTAATCCTGGAGATTCATTTTGGAGTCTTGGACCAACCGCTGGGTAAATGAAACTCTGCTAACATCTTCTCTTTCAAATCTCCAACATTATTGAAGAATTTAAAAATAAATATGCCACAGACCATATCATAACGGGAGGGGATTTTAATCTAACTCAGGATGAATGGTTAGATAGATGGCCAAGCAAATACTCTTATTATCATCCAAATCAAATAATGAGTGACTTTATGAACCAGAATAATCTAGTGGATATTTGGAGAGAGCAAAATAAATATGCTAGATCCTTCACTTGGAGAAAACCTAATGGTCAGGCATCCTCAAGAATTGACTATTGGCTAATATCTAATGCTATAGCAGACTATAAATGTTCTTCAACAATATCAAGTAGTCCTTTAACAGATCGCTGTGTAGTTAATTTAAACATAACATGTTTACAAGAAGGAAAAAAATATATTAGCGATTACCGGAAATTGAATCATAGTCTATAGAAAATAGAGAATGTTGTGACGGCATAAAGAAAATTATAAGAGACACTAAAAAAGATAATGATCTTCAAACAGCTGTACAAAAATGGGAATTTCTAAAATTTTCAATAAGGAAACACTCTATTTTCTTTAGCAAAAAACTAAAAAGACAAAAAAATGAGAAGGAGTCAAATCTCATTCAAATCAATCTTGATATATATGGTAAAATTGATTGGTGTGAAGAAGACAGAATAAACTTAGCCAAAGCACAAAATGAATTGGATGAAATTTATTTACAGAAAGCTCAAGGAGCTTATATTCGGTCAAGAGCCAGATGGATGGAGGAGGGGGAAAAGAAGTGCAGCGTACTTCTGCAGGTTAGAAAAACAAAGACAAAGTAAAAATTCTATCTCATCCCTCATAATTGAGGACAAAGAATGTACAGACTCTAAAAAAATTGCTAAAGAAGTATTTCAATTTTACAGCAAAATCTATGAAGCCTCATTTGATGAAGGAAATGCGGAAACCTTTTTTAACTTAATTCAGCATAATATCCCCAAAACTGAAAACAGTTTTAAAAATGATTGTGAGGTAGACTTGAAATTAGTAGAGCTGGATGAGGCAATAAAAAGATGCGCTTAAATCGTTCACCTGGTCCTGATGGTCTGACGTCAAACTTTTATAAACATTTTTGGGATGAAATTAAATGTTTACTTTATAATGCTATAAAGGAATGTATTAATTCTAATGAACTAATGGCAACAATGAAACAAGGAATAATTAAATTAATACCCAAACCTGGTAAAGACAAATGATTCCTAAATAATCTAAGACCAATAACTTTATTAAACACAGATTATAAAATCCTGACAACTGCATTGGCTACTAGATTGAAAAAGGGTTTATTAAAAGTTATTAGTCCAACTCAATCAGGTTTTTTTAAAAGGTAGATCAATACACAATAATATTCGTATGGTTCTTGATATTATGGATTACAAATCTTTGTTCCCAGATGACGGATTGATATTATTCTTGGATTTTTCTAAAGCATTTGACTCTGTGGAACACAGGTTTATATTTAAAACCCTACAATTCTTTGGCTTTGGTGAAAATTTCTAAAATATAATCGCTATGTTACATAAAGATATTAATAGTTCCGTTTCACTCTCTAATGGAACCTGCCCAAGATTTCAAATTTCAAGAGGAATCAGACAAGGATGCAGTCTTTTCCCCCCTCTTATTCATATTAGTCACTGAGCTGCTCACTATTCATCTAAAGGTCTAAATATAAATGATAATTCTATCCTAGTTAGTCAATTAGCGGATGATACAACCCTGTTCTTAAAAGACAGAAACCAAATCCCAACAGCTTTAAAAACAATTAAATTATTTTCAGAGGCATCAGGACTAAATCTCAATATTGATAAATGTGAACTAATAAAAATACATGAAGGCCCGGAGACCTCCTTGTTTAACATCCCTGTTAAAAAAGAAATCTGCTATCTAGGAATTTGTATTACAAATGTTCCAACCAGAAGAACTTTCTGAACACAGTAGAAAAAACAAGAACATTTTAAACAGTTGGCTTCAAAGAGATCTGACAGTATTTGGAAGAACTCTTCTAACAAAGATGGAATCCATTTCTAGACTGATATACCCTGCTCAATCATTGGCCATATGTCCTAAAATTATTAAAGAAATAAATAAAATGAATCTTGATTTTATATGGAAGAACAAGAATCACTACATTTGAAAAAGTGATTTAATTAAGAATTATGAAGACGGTGGTATAAAAGCAATAGATTTTGAAATTTTGAATGGAGTATTAAAATTTAAATGGCTTAAATCCTTCTTAATAAATAGAGAGGAAATTTGGCATACAATTCCAAAATTTATATTTGAAAAAGTTGGAGGAATGGAATTCCTATTAAGATGCGATTTTGAAATCCTGAAGTTGCCTCTCAAACTTTCTGAATTCCACAGACAAGTCCTCTTTTTTGGAAAAATGGTTTTCAAACATAACTTCAGCCCACATGATGTTCCGATATGGAATAATAGAACTATTTTGGATAGAACCAAAACCATATTTGTAAAAAGTTGAATGGACAGAGGAATTTGGTCAGTGACACATATTTTAGATGAAAATGGACATATTATTTCACATAAGAACTTAAATCTCAAGCATGATGTTGAAATTTTTGAAAATGAATATAATAAGGTGATTAAAAATATCCCAAGTGCTCTGGTTCATCTAGTTAAAGCTTCTATCGGTTATATATTTAACCCTAGACTCAAAATATTAGCAGCGGATGGGATAGAAAATTTCAATAAAAACTGTAATAATATTTTCCTGAGAAACAAATAAAACAAAACCTCTTATCCAAACCCAATACTCCGATTCTCGTTACTACACAACTTTTCAAAAGAAGAAATTAAATTTTTGAGAACAACTATCTAAAATTCTCTTTACCCCCAAAGTATAAAGAAGTCCATTTTAAAACCTTGAATGATATTTACCCATCTAACCATTTTATACAAACTAGATTAAAGTTCAATGTGGAAAAATTTTACTTATGCAAACAAAACGATGAATCGACCAAACATATTTTCTATGAATGTGATAAAATTTTAATGATGTGGAATTCACTCCAGGATTGGCTGAACTCCAATCAAATTTATATAAACAATTTCAGAGTTGAAGATATCTTATTTGGCATTATACTAAAAGATAAAAATAATGAATTTCTAATTAATAATCTCATAATCTTAACAAAATTTTCATACACAAATGCCGATATCTCAAAAATCCACCTACGTGGAATAATCTCAAAAATGAAATTAAACTGCAGTTGAGATCCTTAGGTAAAATGTCCACCCCCAATGCTATAAAGCTTTATGATTTCATTATGAACACTAATTAACCGCTTTTTGGATGGTATACACAATAGACCTTGTTTGCTCTTTAACTTCCCCCTTGTAAAACTTTATTTATATACACATAATTTGTTTTTTCATGCTGTCTTACTTGTATCCTTTCATGTTCTATTTTTGTTTATTGTCTTCTTACCCAGGTTGAATTGTATCTACAAAATGCAAGTTGAGATGAACACGAACTTCGGAGCTACTCTGTAATGTCATTCTGCTAACTAATTTTGAAATGTAGTCGCTTTTGTTCCGTTTTGCAAAGGTTCAATAAAAGTTCTTTTAAAAAACTGTGCGTTTTCCCTGTTTGTGAGACGAACCCCTCCTCCATAACCAGGTTTCTGGTACGGAAGTCTGGAAAGGCCAAAATTCCTCAAACATTTTTTTTCCTACTGGCTGATATGAATTAATATAATAGAGTAAATTTTATTAATCCCACAGTGGAGACATCCACTCATTACAGCAGCACACACACACACAGAAACAGATTACAATAAAACTGATTCCAGCCATGTTTGCTTTGATACCTTCAATAACCTCATGCTGATGACGCGGATGAACATAATCCTGTTTAGTGAATGCAACTACATCATGAAGTTAGCTTAACATGATAGATTTTTTTTTCTTGGCAGGAAATAACAGGTAATACTATGAATGACATGTTGCCCACCCCTAGATGGATTTAAAACATTTACATTCATTATAATGAAAAGTTCCTATGTGACATTTGTGACATGTAGCTGTAACTCTTTACTGCTGATAGATGATACGAAGTTCAGGAGAGGTGGATGTTACATTTTTTTTAATCTTTTATTTCATTCACAATGTATAAAATAAACACAAACAAATACAACATACATTAACATATTGAAAAAAAAACATTTGAATGAAAAGGAGCAGATAGAAGAAAAAATCTTATGATTTCTGCCCCTTTTCACGAAATAAAATTATCCGCCAAACAAACATAGTAACCTCAGTCACTTTCTAATATTTTCATGTCTAATCTTTGACATTATAATTCTCCTTTTCATAATTACTAAATCCATTAGATTTTATACATTTTTTAAATATAGCAAGTGTAGTTGATTCTTTAAAGTCCTTGTTAATGGCATTCCACAATCTTACACCATTTGGTTCTGAATCTAGATTTCTTAAAGACATCAGTTTCTTTTACAGTTTTTTTCGATTGCTAAAACGCGTTTTTCAAAACTGTACGTTTCTTTCAAAACTGCACACACAAAACCCCAAACATAACACACAAATTCCTAAACCATGGCTTCCCTTTGCAACAAAACCCTGCCATCACATAACGTAACATGTTCCCAAAATGGAACACGTGTTTTCATTTGGTAAACACAGCCACATTTTCACATGACACACACATACCATTCATTGCTTAAACACAAGTAGCCTTTGGGTGAACACTACCAAGCATGGAAAGAACACTGAAGAGCAAAACTGAAAACACAATTGTCTAAATGGAACACAATGAATTACACACTGAATGTATGACAGTGCCCACTTTTCTCTGAGACAAACATTAGACATCACACACATTTTGAGACAAAACATTTTATTTTTAAACCCCCACCCCCACACCCCCTCTCCCATTCAAGCATAATTATGGGGCATCATGCCTCCGGTCTCTGTCTGGCCAGAGGGCCTCGTCAACATCACAGGCGATGTCCTCCTGGTCCATACAGCGCTGGAAGTACTGCCTCGAGTGCCTGATGAAGCCCTGACAGGCCTCAAAGCCCTCATCTCCACAAGCCTCCTCCATGGCTTGAAGCAGTGGGACCTGGCTCTGTGGATTCCTTTCGTACACCTTCCACCTCCAGGCTGAGAAAAACTCCTCAATGGGATTGAGGAAGGGGGAATAAGGTGGAAGGTATAAAACAGAAAACCGTGGGTGGTCCTGAAACCACTCATGCACCTGGTGAAAACTTACATTGTCCCAAATTATTATATGGTTGACCCACTGTGGGTTATCTATGCCATCAGGTTGAACAAGCACATCATACAGGCCGTTTAGGAATTCCAGTAGCAGGGCTGTATTGTATGACCCTAGGTGGGCATGTCTGTGTAGGATGCCATGGTGGTTCATAGCCTCACACATAGTGACGTTGCCACCACGCAGGCCTGGGACCTCGATTATGGCCCACTGGCCAATCACATTTCTTCCCCGGCGCCTCCTTTTTATCAGGTTGAACCCAGTCTCATTTATGAAGATGTATTCATAGCTTTCATTGGCTGTGTCATAGTCCTGGATACGCTGAAGTAGACAGTATGAGAATACAAGTTACACTATGGACACAGACAGTATGATACATTGAGACAATGTAGAAAAGGAACACTATTACAGAAGATTACTGTATAGTGGTACAATGCATGCGTCAGTGATGAATGTACGGGACTTACAAGCACATACTTTCGACGTAAGGCCTTCACACGGTTTGTGTTGCGTTGGAATGGAACCCCGTAGACTTGCTTCATTGTCATGAAATTTCTGTGAAGTATGCAATGTATTGTTGAGATGCTGATTGTGTGGAGGTCATTGAAGATGGTTTTATCAGCCAGGACCCTTGTTTGTATCTGTTTTAGTGTGAGGGTATTGTTTTCACGGACCATGTCTACAATGGCTGTCTCTTGTTGCTGTGTGACAACTGAAGTTCTTCCTCCATGATTTGGTTCTCTGGCCACCCTGAAAATATTTCAGTAATACTGTGAGCACATTGTAGTGTACTGTTCCCAAACTTTTCTGCTAGTGACCTCAAAGAGATTACTGTAGACACTAGCCTAAGACCCAAACGAGTGAACAGCACAACTACAAGCTCAACGCATCACGTTGCACTGTTTTGTGAGCTTGTACAGTTGTTTTCACTACTTTTTAATGCACACATTTGTTTTCTAATGCTGTGTTTCATAGAATTTCTTGGATTTTTCTTTAAATTTCTTCAACAACAAAATGACATTTGCTTTTCACAGCAATTCATGGAGGTTGAATCATTTTCCTTTACTTAAATGTTTTGAAATAATAATAATTAATAACAAAATGTGGGAAACAAAGAATAAAGGGACCCAAAACAATATGACTGCAACCCACAAATGTGTCCCAAAACACTGGTTAGGAAAAAGTGCTGTAGTCTATTGAATGCTGTATTACAGTACACATGAAAAATAAATTTCATACCTGTTCTCCATCCTGAACGTCCTTATGATGGTCGACACTGAAACGGCTGAGGTTTGGCTGGACCCTCTGGCCAGCCTCCCTCATGGTCAACCCATGGTTGAGCACATGGTCCAATACAGTGGCATGAATCTCATCGGAGATTTGGATTCTCCTTCGTTCCCTTGCTTCTCCTTGTTGTCCTCCTCCTCTTCCTCTTCCCCATCCTCCTCTTCTCCGTCCTTCTCTTTTTCTTCCTCTTCCCCGTCGTCGTCGTCCTCCTCCTCCTATATGTACTCCTCTCCTTCTGTTGTCTGTTGTCTCTGTTCTCCATTGCTCATCAAACAAAACAGAGCGTCAAGCCTCCTTTTATGCTGCAGTCCCTGATTGCAAATTGCTCACCAGACATGAAAGTTTAGAGATTTGAATAGTTGTGTGTTGTTTATTGAAGCTTTGAGAGCTTGTTTGACAAGTGTGTGTAAACATGAAAATTGTGTGCTGTGTTTTGGCAGCATGGTGATGTGAAATTGACATCAGAGTGTAAAGGAGAACAATCAGAGTGCTAATATGATAAGGCAATCTTAAGTAGTGATAAATGGAGTCAGGCGACTGGGAACAGAAGTAAAGGTTGAGAAATTTGTGCCTCATTTTTGATTTTAGATTTTTAGCAATCGAAAAAAACTGTAACATGTACCCACTTACTCTCTTATGAAACATTTTCTGAATATTAGTTGGAAGATTACTCGTATTCGCTCTGTACATTATTTGCAATATTTTCCACTCTACCAAGTCAGGAAATTTCAGTATTTTGTATCTAATGAATAATTGATTAGTGTGATCTCTATAGTTACTGTTATTAATGATTCTCAATGGTCTTTTTAGCAAAATGAACAATGGTTGTGTAAAAGTTTTGCAAGTGGCTCCCCAAATTTCTAAACAATAAAATAAATATGGTTCAATCAGTGAGTGATACAATGTTAACAACCCCGACAAATTTAGTAGAAACATGACTCTATATACAGTTGTGGTCAGAGGTTTACATACACTTGTAAAAAATATAATATAATGGCTCTACTGAGTGTCCCGTTATTTCTAAAACTCTGATTTTTCTCTGATAGAGTGATTGGAACAGATACTTCTTTGTCACAAAAAACATTCATGAAGTTTGGTTCTTTAATGTCTTTATTATGGGTTAACAGAGAAAAGTGATCACATTTGCTGGGTCACAAATATACATACAGCAACATGATCTAGCAATTTTGGTGACTTAGAAACGTGTCAGTGAACTGAGCTTCATAGCATGGCCTCTTAACTTCTTGTGAGTGATTATGAGTGACTACAGCTGGTGACTTCTCTTAGGCCAGGTAAATAGGGCTCATTGGATACAAATGCCCACAAACGCTACAATGGGAAAGTCAAAGGAGCTCAGCATGGATCTGAAAAAGCGAATTATTGACTTGAACAAGTCAGGAAAGTCACTTGGGACCATTTCAAAGCAGCTGCAGGTCCCAAGAGCAACAGTGCAAACAATTGTTTGTAAGTATAAGGTGCATGGCACTGTTTCATCACTGCCAAGATCAGGAAGAAAACGCAAGCTATCACCTGCTGCTGAGAGAAAATTGGTCAGGAGGGTAAAGAGTGAACCAAGAATCACCAAAAAGCAGATCTGCCAAGAATTAGAAGCTGCTGGAACACAGGTGTCATTGTCCACAGTCAAACGTGTTCTGCATTTCCATGGACCATTGGATAAATTGCATCTCCATTTGACATTGGATAAAGCTATAGATATATGCCAGGCGAGTGAGATCACAACCAGTCAAGTGAAAGCTCTTACTGAAGAAGTAGAAGTCAACAAACTGAGAACAGCAAGAACGAATGACGTAAAAAGTGCAGCGAAAACAAGGAAACCTGATCTGAACGAGACAAGTTGTAACAGATGTGGGCGGGAACATGGAAAAAACTGCCCAGCAACAGGTCAAACCTGCAGACTGTGCCGTAAAAAGAATCATTTTGCAAGGATGTGCAGATCCACTGATCAGAGGAGGCCGCACGGGAAGAACGTTCATGCTGTCAAAGTGAAAGCAAAACAGATGTTTCTCGGCATGCTCCAAACAGAAGGAAAAAAACATTACAGAGGTCCGGTCGGATAAAATGGAAGATGCATGGACTGAAAGGAAAACTTAGAGCTAGTAAAACAAAGCTAGTTCCCTTTTTCGGCCACAAGGTGGCAGTGTTGGGCAAGAAATGCTTACCTGTGAGTACAATGGGAACGAAAATGAGATTGAGTTTGAAATCACACAGGAAGATAGTACAATCCTAGGAGGGGATGCGTGTGTGAAACTGGGTTTAGTGAAAAGACTATGAGTTAAAAGAAGAAGATGACATAATAAAAGCCTATCCAGATCTGTTTGATGGACTTGGGTATTTGCCAAATCAGCACCACATACAGATAGATCACACAGTTAAACCTGTAGTGCACGCTCCCAGAAAGATTCCAGTTGCAATAAGGGACAGAGTAGTGCAGGAACTACATCGGATGGAGAGTATGGGAGTTATAACAAGGCAGATGGAGCCAGAGTGGGTCAACAGTATGGTTACCGTGGTTACACCAAACAAGATACATCTGTATGGATCCTAAAGACTTGAATCAAGCAATAAAACGTGAACACTACCCCTTACTCAAGGTAGAAGTGGTTTCAAGAATGCCAAATGCTAAATATTTCTCGGTGCTAGATGCTAATCAAGGCTTCTGGCAGATCAAGCTGGATGAGGAGAGCTCCAAGCTTTGTACATGTAATACCCCCATTGGCCGATACCGGTTTCTGAGACTACCCTTTGGAATCTCATCCGCTCCAGAGGTGTTTCAAAGAGCCATAGCAGAGCTGATCGAGGATTTGGATGGAGTGGTAAACATCATAGATGATATGCTGGTGTGGGGAGACTCCAAGGAACAGCACGATCAAAGACTGAAGCGGCTTCTGGACCGAGTAGGAGAGTCCAAGCTGAAACTGAACAAGAAAAAATGCATCATCAGAACAACTGAGATCAAGTACATCGGACACACACTGACAGACAAAGGGTTAAAGCCAGATGAGGAAAAAGTGAGAGCGGTTACTCAGCTACCTCCACCACAGGACAGGACCGAACTGATGAGGTTTTTAGGTATGATCCAGTACCTTGCAAAGTTCATTCCGAACCTGTCAGATAAAAGTGCCCCCTTGAGGAAGCTGCTGGAAGCAGATGTGGAGTGGTACTGGGAGGAACAGCAAAGAAAGAGTTTTGAGCATCTCAAGGAACTGGTCAGTAAGGCTCCAACACTCAAGTATTATGACGTCAACAAGCAAGTCACACTGTCAGCTGATGCTAGCTCGGAAGGAATAGGTGCGGTTCTGTTGCAGGAGGGGCAACCCGTGGCCTATGGATCGAGAGCTCTCACAGACTGCCAGCAAATATACGCTCATATTGAGAAGGAGCTGCTTGCTATTGTGTACGGCTGTGGTAAATTTCATCAGTATGTTTATGGGAAAAACATCAAAGTGGAGAGCGACCACAAGCCATTGGAGAGCATCTTTAAGAAGCCACTACATCAAGCTCCGATGAGGCTACAGCGGATGCTGCTGAGATTACAGAAATACAACGTAGAAGTGAGGTATAAACCAGGAAAGGAACTCTACATTGCAGACACCTTAAGCACAGCTTTCCTCAAAGAACAGACTGAAGATCCACTGGACAAAGAGTTGGAGGTGAATCTGCTGACACTGCAGCTACCAATGTCAGATGAAAAGCTACTACAGTTTCAGAAAGCTACGTCAGAAGACACTGAAATGCAGTTGCTGAAAGACAGGATAATGAAGGGATGGCCAGGAGAAAGAAGTGCAGTACATAAAGACATTTTAGCATACTGGACATTCAGAGATGAGATTACATTCACATCAGGACTAGTGTTCAAAGGAGCTAAAATCATTGTTCCAAAGCAGCTCAGGCAAGAGATGCTGGAAAAAATCCACCAGTCACACCTAGGAATGGTCAAGTGCAAAGAAAGAGCGAGAGACATTTTATACTGGCCGAATATGTCAAAACATATCGAGAAAATAGTAGCACAGTGTGCAGCGTGTAATGAGAACACAAACAGTAACCCCAAAGAGCCACTACTGTCTCATCTGATACCAAGCAGGCCATGGGAAAAAGTGGGAACTGATCTATTTAACCACAATGGATCAGAATTTCTGCTGTGTGTGGATTACTTGTCAAAGTTTCCAGAGATACTAAAGCTGACTGAGACTACCAGTAGAGGGGTAATAGTGGCCATGAAATCAATTTTCGCCAGACATGGGATACCAGACGTGGTTGTTTCCGATAATGGGCCACAGTATGCCAGTGCCGAGTTTCAGGAGTTTGCAAAAAGGTGGGAATTCAAGCACATTACATCAAGTCCCACACATGCTCAGTCGAATGGACAGGCTGAAAGGATGGTTCAAACAATTAAGAACCTCTTAAAGAAATCAGAGGACGGTAAAGGAGACCCTTATATTTCACTGTTGGAGTACAGAAACACACCCATGGAAGGTGTTGGTCTTTCACCAGCTCAAATGCTCATGGGCCGGAGGCTCAAGTGTAAGTTGCCAACATCAATCTTGCTGCTTACACCTGGAGGTGTGGACACGATTCAGCAGAGACTGAAAACAAGACAGGAGAAACAGAAGATCTACTTTGACAGGAGGACAAGGACACTGCCAGACCTGTACGACGGGGAGAACATTAGGATGCAGAGAGGGGAGACCTGGCAGCCAGCGGTAGTTGTACGCAAACATCAGCAGCCACGCTCCTTTGTTGTTCGCACACCAGATGGAAGAGAGTACAGGAGGAACCACAAACATTTGCTGAAAACAGAAGAGACTGTGGTTCCCATCACAAATAATCAGGACTTTAATAGTGAAATGGACACTCAGACCATAAATGGTCAAGCTGAGAATCTGGCAAGGGAACCAACGAGTGTGGCAGAACCAGATAATGCTCAGATCACGGAGAACTTGAGAGGGAGATTAACTGGCACATCTTATCGAACCAGAGTTGGCAGAGAGGTTAAATTGCCAGCGAGATTCAGAGAGTAATGTTTATGTTCACATCAGAGAGTAATGTTTATGTTCACATGTACTGTTAGAAAATAAAGAGATCTTGAGTTGCAGACAGGGATAAGATGTTGGAGAGGAAAAGAAGTTTGAAGTTAAAATTAAACTGTATAAGTGGATTATATATATAACGGTTGAAAGGTTTGATTCCAACAAATGAAGAACAAACAAAACTGAGCTTGTTTAAAAAGGGGATGTGATGTATTGAGATTTGTATATGCGGGCACCCATAGCTGGGGGGTGGAGCATAAGAGGACGGTGTTCAAGATGGCTGTAACATGTGAGGCTAGGAGCAAGAGATAAAGTTGATTCACTTAAACAACTTGTGGTCCTCATTCATTAATACAACACTCAGGAAGCGTTGAAGCTGCTTCCGACCAGTAGGTCTAAGCCACCTGAGAACCGCTTTAACTTTGTCACTCCCCGTCCTTCTCCATATCCACCAATGGAGGACGTAACAATGTCCTTCAAAACATCATTTATAAAACACTGAAACTCAGCTGGTGCATTTGTCAGTCCAAAAGGCATCGCCAGGTACTCGAAATGGCCGCACGGGGTGTTGAAAGCAGTTTTCTACTCATCCCCCTCCCGTATGCGCACCAGATAAGCGTTCCGTAGATCCAGCTTACCAGGGGTAACTCAAGATCACAGGAGGCACCAAAGAGTCAACCACATAAAAACACATCCGCTCTGTGTGGTTCCCAGAGACAGTTACAGTGACGGGAACAGTGCGTGCAGTCACTTTGTGAATAAGGGAACCGTTTACAGAATGGATGGACAAGGTAGGAAACACCTCCTCGACTGGAATTAAAAGTTCGCTTACCACTGCCTGAGACATCAGATCACCGTCATTGTTTAAATTCTTACCTGTTCTCGTGGACTGATTCTGTATGTCATGGGTTAGGCTCCTACCACACAACATAACACACCCGTCTGGCTGCAGACCGTTTACGGTTACGACGTGCTGACGCAGCTGGACGAGTACAAGGCCAGGATCACGTCCACCTTCTGATCCATCCTAAAGATGGATTCCACAAAGAAGGTTGGTCACTACTTTGTGTTTACTTGCTGCTTGTGAACAACAGTTCTGCTGGTCTTTGCGCAGGAAGTTCTCTGAGAAGAAGCGTCTGGACACTGGCCACACTCGTATTGCAGGTGTGTCCTACTGTGCATCTGTTGGACTGGAGGAGGGCCAGAAAAACTGTCTTGCCTTTTTGGGACTCATCTATCTATCTATCTAGATTTGTTAAACATGCAAAGAATCTTTAGATTTTCTATGTCTCGATAATTGTGATTCACGATTAAAACGATACACACTTTAAATCTTTGAATATTTTTATGATCTTGGACACAGATACATTTATTACATGTGTTGTACAACATCACAATTATATTTCAACACAGATTTTTTTCATATATGCTCTATAATTTTTACATGTGTATTAATTAATACTTAATTCATCAAAGTGGAAATTATTTAAAAAGATTTACAGAATTAGTAATATTATTGATATTAACACACCGTCTCTATTTCCACTTTTCTATGCGCACTGAGCGGGAGTCGAACCTACGCTCTTCGACTCCCGGAGAAAACAGTTTCAAATAAAGAAAAACAATGAGAAGAATGAGCAACAGGTGTGGAGGGAGGGGCAGTTTATCATGTGCCATAAGGTTGACCAATCAAATGGCCGTATTCCATTTTTTGAGACTGACATTTTTGCCGACGAATCAGAGAGCTGGATTGTCAGTCCGTCCAAGCGATCCGCCATTGCTCTGCTCCGAGATCGGAGAAGTAACTTTATTTTATACTTGTTTGTAATCTAAAAACTTACAAAAAGTAAAAGCATTGCAGCTTGTTTAGGGGGATTAAGATTGTACAGGATTTTGTTTTTACCGTAATGTGGTGAAATGTCTGTCACAGAGTAGTGATGTTGCACTAATGTTTTATTTTATATTGCATGTTTTACTTGTTTTTATTCTGATGCGCACATTTTTATTGGTTGTGTTTTTGCTTATTCTGATGTGCATGTTTTTATTGATGGTGTGTTTTTAGTTGTGGTGCAACATTGTGTGTTCATTCTGTGTTAATCACCTTCACCTGCGGCAGAGTGTTGCCTGGACAGCCAATTAATGGACAGATGCAGGCAGGACAGTTTTTAAAGGGAGGAACGCGTGGACACAAAAAGGGACAGAGAGAGAGCCAGGATGGCAGACGGGATGAGCTAAGGGGCAGAGACGCACCCTGGGACGGCGTCCTGAGGACCTCATGTGCCTGGACCCCCCCGCCCGAACAGAGGAGCACCAGGAGTACGGTCCCGGATGAGGGACGGAGGCCGAGTGTGGAGGAGCGTGGGTGTCCCTCGCTCTACACATGAGCAGTGCGCGCACGGGTGCCGCTGGGTCCGGTTGGAGTCTTGGACCGAGGAGGAGGTTCACCAGTGGGGCGGACAGCGAGCAGCAGCGAAGAGCGAGATCCGCGGTGGAGAAGCCAGGGCACGGAGCGCGACACGGCAGACGGGCAGAGTTACTCTGCCCCTGCGCGTAAGTGTTGGAGCAGTGCCTGGCTACATCTGGAGCTGCTGTCTCTCTGTGTGTGGTCTGGTGCTTGGGGACTTTTGACTGCCGGAGTTTTTGTGTGCCACAGGGGCCGAGGAGGAGGATTGGATCCACGGGCCGTTCAGCCTGTGGTTTCCCGAGGACGACGCGTACCGCCGGAGGGCGGGGTCGTGGAGGTTCCCCCTGGCGAGATCATGCAGGGGCGTATTGGACTGCTTTGTCCTCTGGAGGCCCAGCAGACTTTATTGTGGAGAGCATCTTGGGCATCATCCTAGCTTTTAGAATAAATTCCCTTTTTAAATTTGCTTTTGTGGTTGCGCTGCTTGCCTTGGTTTTAGAATCTACTTTATACTCTTAAACTTTAGTGGCACCCTTTATATCCACCTGATGCGTGTCACATCAATGTCAACGTTGTTTTAGCTAACGTGCTGCTGCATTACACTGCTGTTAACCAATATATGCTTGTATTTAAGCAATTTTTTAAATCAACACCATCCTGATTGCATTAATAACCACGTTTAAGTGTTTATTCAACCATGTTGTTCATCATCACGATCGTGCATGTTTGGGCTCTGATTACTTTCATCTTCACTTATAGAAAATCCAGCCAATAACTGGGTTTCCTAATTAGCTTTTGGCTACCTAGGAAATGTGAGTTTTTTTCTTATGTTGTTTATTTTACATAAGACAGGACAGTACGTCATGTACACTAATCATAACATTAATGAAAATAAGATAATCTGTTAGTGATCAGCAGTTGCTCAGGTTTAGTATGAACTGTAAACCTAGTTTTCCTGCAGCTCCTCATCCAGTCTTTCCTCCTTTATTTAGATGGAACATCCAAATTTTAAGAAGGCCAAGAATGGGACCCTGATCCTCAAGGCCTCAGATGAGGCAAAGGCTGTGGGACCCCAGAGGCAGGGGTACAGGGCCAAGCAGCCAGAGGAGGTGGAGGCAAGGGCCCACGTCGCCAGAGAGGGTAGCGATGTCAACAACGCCACCGTCGTGCTGAGCCGGTGGAAGGTCCAGTTTGGGACCTACCAGGGCGAGACTTTCCACTGGCTCCTGCAGAACGACGTGGGCTACGCCGTGATGGTGGTGGCTTCTCACCAGAAGGAGCGAGAGGGGACAGGCTCTTAGTCCCCTCTGATGGCCAACAAGGTGGGGTCTCTCAGCTCCCCTCCTCTGTGCATAACAGAGTTTGATCATTCTAACCTTCACTCCTCTTGGCGTACCCGGAATTTGCTGAGGCAGTCCGGTTCCGGCAGGCGTTTGAGGAGGCGCGGGTGAAATCCCTCCAGCCTGGTCAGGAGGGACTGGCCCTTGTTGGCTTTGGGGACTTCAAGTTTGAGATCCTGCAGAGCCTGTACGACTCCAAGGACCCCAAAACGATCCGGTGGTTACTTTTATTAATAATGATGATGGCATTATTTATAAAAACAGTAATAATCCACTTAGTTTGTAAGTTCCTTTCTAGACAGCCATGGTCTCCCACCAATAGAGTCAAAACACAACAACAACTTACAAGTTAGTCTGAATGAAATTTTGTGTC
>SSNQ01034028.1:0-5000 GCA_006942095.1 Nothobranchius kuhntae
AATAACATAATACAGGTAGAAACTGGATCTCTTTTGTAAGTGAAGGGCATCGGGGGAGCCTGACCTTTAAGGAGAACCAAGTTGCTCTCCTGTAATTTGAACCCAGAAATCCAGCTCCGGATCGGGGCTTGGATCGGGAAGTAAAGCCCGGGTCCCGATCTGTCTGAAACCACGTGATCGGGCCGATTTTCGATCATGTGATGGATCGGGACATCCCTAACACACACACACACTCACACACATGCACACACACACACGGACCCACACATGCACATTCACACACATTCACACACACATACACACACACACACACACACGTAGACCCCCACACACACGTAGACCCACACACACTCACATGCATTGCCTTCTAGTGAATACATTTTCTACTTCCAGCTTCGCTCCTGCTTCTTCACTCAGAGCAGAAACACTTTACACGACTAACGTAGATTTTTATTTTGTTTAGTGACAAAAGCTAAAAGATTGTGTTGAATTTGTTGTGCAACCAATAAAAACAGATCAAACAAAGCCATTTCAAGTTGAATATAAGAACTTATACAAGACTTGTGTCTGCAGGTGGACAGCGACACGATTTGGAACGAGGTCCATTCGTCCGCTGCTGCTCGTCTGGCTGTCGGCTCTGTGGTGGAGCTCGTTTTCAAAGTAGCATCGGGAGAGCTGAAGGTTGGTTTTCCACTCTGTGGAGTATCCACACAGAATAATGTTTAAAATTTGGGTGCTTTTTATGAATATTAACATTTATTAGGATACATTAGCCTTCTCAGTGGCCTAGTGGTAGAGCGTTCGCCCTGGGACTGGAGTATGGGGTTCAAATCCTACTCGGGTCATACCCAAGACTGAAAATGGGACCCAGTCCCTCCCTGCTGGCACTCAGCATTAAGGGGTTGGATTGGGGCTTAAACCTCAAATTCGAGCGCGGCCGCAGCTGCAGCTCACCGTTCTCCACGGGGATGGGTCGCATGCAGAGATGAATCTCACCAGTGTGTGATGACCAATGGGACTTTAACTAGAACTTTTTCTATCCTTCAGCTGACAAAATGTAAGAAAAGTAAGACTATCAGTAAAGGTGTATTATGTAAAAGTGACATCCTGTGGTAAAATGTGGTTACTGCAACCACTTTCAACAACTCTGGAGCTTTGTGCCCTCTCTCGTCAAATTACAATTGTCGGCTTTGCGACATTAGCTTGCAGGAGACACGCACCCTCACGCTCACTGATGGTGAGCAGTAGTTATGTCCCTCCTTCCTTGTTTTGAAAGGAGAAAAGCAGACGATCCCCACAGCCAGTTGGGTATGAAATATGTGTCATTATAACCTTCCTTCCAAAATGAAATCAAACATTAGCCCGCACATAAAAGGAAGTGACGCCACGACCAGCTGGCGGCTCTGACGAAGGCGGAAGTTCCTACCGAAACATGTCAGCCGAAGGTAAAGAGACCTCTAGTTACTTCACTGTTAAATCAGAAAAAATACGCTAATTATGAATCCACACACAGAACAAATATACAGAAGAGACTGAAACATTAGGCTCGTCTGGGATCTTCTCACTGTACAATTCTCACTATATTCTCACATACTGCACCTGTAACTGCTGTTGCAATGTTAAATGTTTAAACCAAAAACAACAGTTTCAAACAACAGTCAAAAACTACACAGTTTCAGAATTTTAAAGAAGTTTCTAAATGTACTTCTCTGCCATTTATGCAGTTTTAAACTCATTTCACTAAAAACAAAATGTGAAATAATAAAGTGCACGGGTCTCATTTATCAAACATGGCGTAGAATCCTTACTAGAACCGTACTTAAGCTCAGCAAAAAAAAAGTACTTACGCCAAGCAGGTGTGTGATCTATCAAACATGGAGTACGCACAGCTGCACACAATCTCCTTCATAAATCAGAGACTAACAAGAATGTTTCTCAGCTGCATTTTAGTCACATCCCGCCCTCACCACGCCCACTTACTGCCATAAATGGTCAATGCAAAGTGCCTTGTGGACCTCATGCATATACATAAGCCGGCTGTTGCAGCGCTCCCCCAATGACATGGCGACCGTAGATCAAGGCAGATCAAGGAAGCGCTATTTCACAGAAGCAGAAATTGTGGTACCTGTGGGTGAGGTGGAGAAATGAAAGGAAGTGCTTTTGCAAAACAAATAAGAGAAAATCCACGGAGTGGCACAGCGTTGCTGAAGCCGTCAATGCTGACTTCTTCAGAGAGATCTGTGGTGGATATAAAAAGAATGGTTCAATCGGGATTAGATCCCCAGACTCCCGGGTGTAAGTCATGCGTGCTAACCAGTCACCCAAACAGAGATCTCTCTTGTTCAAGTAGCCAGGGCGCATGATCAATCGGGTCACAGTGACAGGACACACACTGTCACAGACGCATGATGTTCTGTCTCAATCTGTCCCCCTGCTGATATTCTGCGCTTCAGGCTGTGTGTGTGTGTGTGTGTGTGTGTGTGTGTGTGTGTGTGTGTGTGTGCGCGTGTGCGTGCGTGCGTGTGTGTGTGTGTGTGTGTGGGTACAAGTGATAACGCTGCAGGATTTCATAACTGTATCTTCTCAGCAGCAGCACTGCAGGTGCTCTCCACGTCCAGCATGTGTGTAAGCCAGGTCCTTAGTCAACTTAAAGTTACACACATTTTTCCGCTACGTTTTCTTTCATAAATCCCAAAGTTTGCGTGGAAAGTTGCTTACGCGGTTTTCCGACCCCGTTTTGTACGTAAGCAAGCTTGATAAATGAGGCCGCTGATATTTAGTCGTTGTGGTAAAATCCTTGATATGTTTTCTCGTGGAAATAGCTTTTCATGACTTCAGCTGCAGCTTAGAGAAAAGGTGGTTTACCTCTGAAGTTCACAGCGTCTGTCGGGCTGCAGGTGACCTGCAGGCAAGAGTCAAAGCAAAGCAGCTGCAGTTTGTCCGTCTTTATTTAATGAAATCCGTCCAGGTGCTCAAAGAAAAACTGAGATAAAAAAATTAAAGTAATAAATGTACAAAACCACTTTTATGAAAAAAGAAAAATAAGCATGTTTGTTTATACGAGGAAAGAATTGAAATGTAGTTATTCCTTATTTTCCATAATAATTGTTAAAATAATCTAGTTAGCCTTTTTTCCTTCCGTTCTTACACGTTGGCTTAAGTTTGAGGAGACATGCTGCATAACATCAGCAAACAGCCAGTGAAAGTCAGAAACCTTCATCACATAAACAGTTAAAATGGTCTCCTGGTGTGTTTGTGAACATTCGTTGTGCTCCACCTTCAGATGATTCCAGAAATTCAGCCGCTTCCCTCTCAGCTCATTTTCTGCTGATCTTCACGTCTCCACACAGCTTTCCTTCGTCTTTAGTATTTATCACGCCTCCTCCCTCCATCATTAGCACGTTCCAGACAGTCGAGCCCACCCTTCAGCGCCCTGCTCCACCCCCTCCTCTTCATGTGTCTGTGGCGATGGCAGCTTGCTGTTTGAGCCCAGCAGCGAGGCCCGGCTCCGCAAACACCAGCAGGCTCCACTAACGGGCCTTCTTTACTAGAGTTACACCGAAGCCACCTGCCCAGCCGCCGCCCCACTTAGCGCTAACTTAGCACCAACGCACCGCAGACTAACGGCGTTCCTGAGAGGGAGACAGTAGCACGCCATGCAGACACCCGCATGGTTTTCCAGGATTGGATCGACATCATTCAGCCGTCTTGTTGATGTCGCGTGCTCTTCTGCGCATTTGTCAACGAACGCAAAAGGAAAAGCAGGTGTTGAACAGCTCCATGTGCGAAGGCTCGTACGCCCACACAAACCCGCCCTGATGCAGACGGTCCTCCGAGGATCCTCCGCAGCTGAAACCTCCACCTGCACCAGTAACTCCGTGAACTCCACATAAATCTACCGGGGAACACACAGCCTGCACCCCTCCTTGTTTCGCCCCCTCATTTAAAGCTGTCATTTTATTTTGAAGGAAACAATTCCCCCTCTCATTATCCCCGCTCTCAAACACAGGATGTGATGTCCTCAAATCAGCTGAGGCAGTTGTCGCTGGAGCAATCCTCCGGCTGGCTGCTAACACACCACAGCTGACTCAACATCATTAGTCCAGCGCGCCTCGCTCTGCGTCGGCTCTAACGTCCATCTTATGTCCCCGTGAAGCAGCGGGAGCTGGGAGTGCTGCCTGAGCTGACCCGACACCAGCGCCTGTTTCTGTGTGTGTGCACACACACCCAGAGAAATAAGTCAGGGGGCATTATTCTGATTTTTGGTAACGATGAGGCCGGACGATCCCGTTACGATGTGAAGTTTTATGTGTTTGGTGACTAAGGGGCTGTTTTCTCTTGCAGAATGGTTTCGCTGTAGTTCGCCCACCTGGACACCACGCTGAGGAGAGCACACCCATGTGAGTTAAGAAAGACCACGTCAGGTAAACTTATAATTATAACATGTTACTAGATCCTGGTTCATTAATGCCCGTCTCTTTTAGGGGCTTCTGTTATTTCAATTCTGTCGCCATAGCAGCCAAGCTCCTGCAGCAGAGGCTGAACGTCAGTAAGATCCTCATCGTGGACTGGGTGAGTTCACGCTGAAGCTGTTCTTGACTCGCTTTGAAGCAACACTAAATAAGTTTCCCGCTTCCTCCTCCTACTGGCTGGAAGCGGAATTACAGCTGTCATAAACAAACCCGCTGCAGTCCACTGTAGCTAGCGCTAACAACAAGCTAAGGCTAACATGAGCTAATTGGTACTAACATTAAAACATGAAGTAGGAATATCAGCACTGTTGGACAACAAAGCCAGGTCACCATCAGTTTGTGGTTTTGTAGCCTCCTTTAGCTCCCTCACACTATAGCGTTGCAAGCCTGCACGGATGTTCACTCCGGTTTTAGCTCTTTGCTTCTTCTCCAAAGACATTACTCTCTTACTTTTACTTCCTGACACCGCCATGATGCCAACAGGAAAGGGGAACTTCTTTATCTCCCTGTGTTTTTTATGGATTCCAT
>SSNQ01034028.1:10000-17946 GCA_006942095.1 Nothobranchius kuhntae
AAGTCTACTTAAAAATGTTGTGCAGAGCCAAAAGGCCCATGAGGAATCGGAGAGAAGCACTTATGTTGACACCTGGGAAGTCCAACAGATTAGGGGAACACGAAGCTGTTGATGTTATTCAAGCATCACGGAAACGATTTCATCCTCTTCCTACAGATTTCAAAAGTAAAGTTTAACTTTTTTTCTGTGCAAAATATTTTACACACACTTTCATTCAGCCTGCAGCCAGTCTTTGGTTTTTGCGTGTTGCATGAAGTGCACAAGCAGAGTCATGTGCCAAAGGACATTTGTATACAGACAGCCATCGCTCACCACGCCCATCCATCCACCAGTTATCCTCCATAATTAACACACATGCAGTTACATCTGTCCTGCTTTCTACTCCAGAGCTGTGGATGGAGTGTTTCTGCCTCCACATTCCCAAACTTCCCACTTTAAAGGTTTATTTGGAAATGATTTCTGACAAACACATGAAATGAAACTCTCTGCATGTTATTTTAAACTCTGACGTACGTATTTGATTAGAAATCTGAACCGTGGTTGTTACACGGTACACAGTGTTAGCCCCCCGAGGTTAAACAACAGATATGTAAAAGGTGGAGTCAGACCAGGCTGCCATGCTTCTTAATTACTTCACAAAGCCAAATTCACATTAAAATGATGCAAAATAAAAATGAGGCTTTTGTTTCTTTTCTCTAGGACGTTGGTCATGCCCATCGCCAATGAGTTTGCCCCAGATATGGTTCTGGTGTCGTCTGGCTTTGACGCGGTGGACGGACACGCCCCGCCCCTGGGAGGATACAAACTGACAGCCAAATGTGAGTATTGATCATATTGATGCTCCTGCCTTTCTAAGATCTGCTGTCTTCGTAGATTTATGCCTTGAAGCAGGTTAAAGGAACGTTGATGTGCAGCACGCCGCAGCCACAGACTTGTGTCTGGATGAAGATGTTGGCGTGCCAGAAAAGAGATTTTCCACAAACCATGCCGCAGATCCTAAATAAGAGTTGGGGTCTTGGTTGTCAAAGGAGTGCTATTGGTGGTTTAGAGCGGGATGGAGAGCAAAGAGCAGTTGAATGCACACATTTGAGCTGAGGACAAACATCAAAGTCCATGACTGAGTCCAAACTGAAAGCTGTGCTTATGAAATTAAAGCTGGCTCATATTAGGGCTTGTTTCTGGCCTGCAGTAAACCCACAGAGCTCTCTCTGTCTCCGAGGCACTCACCCCATCCTCAACCAGCATTTAGCTCTTTTGTTTTTCTGCTTTCATCAAAATCCAAAGGGGAAGTCAGCGGCCCGACAGCACTTCTCACCCACTTCATTTCCCCCTTTGTCCTCTTCCTGTCTCTGCTGTCATTTCCTCTGGATCCAGGCTTTGGCTACCTGACCAGGCAGCTGATGGCGCTGGCGGGCGGTCGCTTGGTGCTCGCCCTGGAGGGGGGTCACGACCTCACGGCCATATGTGACGCCTCTGAAGCCTGCATCTCTGCTCTGCTCGGCAATGAGGTAATCACTGAGGATCCCCGGGCACATGCAAATGTAAAAATACAAAACATAGAAGTTGACAGACATCTTTTTATTCAGCGTGTACTCTGAGGTTGCTCAAAGTTGGATCAGCAGCAGTTTTATGCTAAAGAATCGTTTATAAGCGGTGATTTAAAGGAGCATTGTGAAGCTGCTGTGGGTTTCTCTATCGGGTTGTTGAAACAGACTTTTTGCGTCTGACTCCTAACTCTGTGTACCTGCGTTGCTGCCGCCCTTACGTCACCACACGGACATCTGGTAAAGCTTCAGAAGTGCAGGGGCGTCTCAGACCGACTTTCAGTTTGAAGGACACTTTCGGTACTCGGTGGAGTGAGTCTGGGGGCGCTGCATCTTATGTTTCAGCGTCCTGCTGGGCATCCCTGCTCGCAAGAGTTCGAGCAGGTCCCTGGACGGGTGCCATGGTGAGCTGAGAATTTGAAAATAGGCAGGAGGCAGGGAGGGGGGCGTCAATTGCCTCTGCCCTGCAGGGCGCCGCTCTCACCCAAGGCCCCGTTACTGATGCACATCTGAAAACGCTTAGCCTCACACCTCTTCCAGCGGGGTCAGCCTGGGTCTAGGGATCAGATAATAAAGGGAAATGGGGTAATCATTTGAAGTTGGGCGGGAGGACCTGCTGTTATTCAGCAGCTCCGTTGAGCTTTGATAGCACACGATGGTGGGAAAATGGAGCTAAACTATCTTTGATCCGATCAAAACTGCAGCAGAAAGCATTTGTTTTGTTGTTTTCTTTCATCTGCAAAGGGCTTTGAAAAGAACACGGCACGATGCCGGGAAATGTCCGAACTTGAAGACGAGGAATAGCCTGTGCTTTTGTTTCTGGTCCGCCGTCTGGCTGCAGCCTCCTCAAATAGCAGCTCTGAGGAAAACGTATGCATGCAGGGGGAGTGTGTAACCAGCAGCCAGGCTGTGTGGGCATCACGGGGCAACAGGGTGCTGCGTCTGCTCACAGCGTGTCCTCGGAGGGAGTTTTTACCCTGGAATAAGGTTCGGTTTGTGTTGGCTGAGTGGGCTCAGGCATGTAACCACAGCTGGTCAGTTAACGGTGCTTCAGACAGCCTGAGGCGACGCATCATCTGGAAGACTCTGCATCGCCAAAATAAAACTCTCTGATCCAGCTACACTTTCTTTTTCAAGCTTGTTCAGTCATTATTTTATTTAAAATGTGGCAAAAAGAGTGCAAATCTAAATGAATTTCTTTTATTTTGCCAAAAGGACTAAAGATAGATTTTCTCTTAAGATTCATGAGCTGAAAATAGAACTTTTTTGATGCTTTTATTTTGTAGCAGACTAAGAGGCATAGTTTATATCTTAAGTGCCAGAGGTTTCTATTTTCCTCTTGTTTAGTTGTTTTCAGTGTTTCTCTGCTCAGTCCAGCCGGTACGACTCGCATACCCGACGGGGTTTCCTGTTTACCACCACTGTTGTTTTACTCTGAGGTCCCTGCTGATCTCTCATGAATGATGCATTTGCAGCTACGCTCGTCAACGCTCACATGCAGATGTCGGCCAACCCCTAACCATGGCTGTTAGCAATAATTAGCGAAACAACAAGCTAATATGCTAACTGTTAGCAGCTGCCTGTGGGGTTATTACTGCCGTCCAGTTACAGTTACACGCTCGACTTCACCTGTCTCCCTTTGGGCCCAACGGTTCCAGCCTCCACCCTTATCTGAAAAGGTCACCTGTTTTTCACCGTGCACACGATTACCTCGTTCAGTTAGCGTAACGTAATCAGACCAAACGGTAAACAAAGAGTGCCTTGTGCACTTTTCTTTTGCTGAACAAGTGGAATTCCTCCTCTTTCCACTGTTTGGGTTTGAGCCTCCTTCAGGAATGTTTTGACCGGAGCACATTCCCCTCTGCTCAGGGCTTTACGCCGTGTCTCGGGTTTATTAGACAGAGCTCTTGGCTTCGTGTGATGGCAGCGGCGCAGATCATCATCCTGCTCTGGAACCAAAAGCTCATCCAAGGCCACCAATTCGAATGTTTGGAAATGTTGCCTAGAATGATGTCATAAGCGAATGGAAGCTGTTTCATGCGTGCGTGTCTGGGAATTGTGTCTTTACTGTACGCGCCGACCGGTGGGGCCCTTAGGTACCATGACAAGAGCCATTAAAGTTTATAAGTGTGAGGCCTGGCTGTCAATCAAACTGACAAGCAGCCCCCGTCTGACTCTGCTCTGAGGTGAACTCCACCAAACCCCAGAGATCCTTTGACCTTTCGTTGACAGGAAGCTGAGAGAAGCTGGATCAGCACGGGCTGGGCACACCTGGGCTGGAAGTGACCCGGGTCACTGAGATCAACTGAAACCTGTAGAAGGTTGTGGCTGAAAGAACGAGGATGTTTGAGCCTTCCAACATGGACATCTTAAGATTGAAGGGATGAATAAGGTCTGCGGTCACCCACTCAGCCACAGCCAAAGTAATACTCATCTACTTTTAGATGGTGTCTTTGAATTTGCGTCACTTTCTGTAAGACTGATGGCTTTTTTTGGCGATTGGTCACTTAAAGGTGCTGAACTTTTCATATGACAACAGCAGCCATGGTCTGAACCTCTCCCGGCCCTTCCAGGATGGGGCTGTGAGTCAGAAAAGACTCGTATTAGGTGACAAACAAAGACAAAGACTGTCTACATGTGAACTGTTGGATGTAAATAGCCGTGCACAGCCTCATGTGTGCACGTACCTCAGTGCATGATGCAGCCTGTCGTGCCACAGCAGGATTAAGGTATCCATCCCCTTGAACTGCCCTTTTCCCCTCGGCCGTGCAGACCCCTCCCACACACTATTTGTTTTAATTAATAGAAAACTTTCGGTCTCGGCCAGCCGACACCGACCAACGACGACTTTTTCCTTTTCTCTTTCCGGCATCCTGCTTCCAGAACGTCAAGCCAACTCTTCTTTTTCTTTCTCTTCTCACGTCTCCTTCCCTGTTTCCATGTCGGTGCATTATTCCAGCGGGGCTCTGACGGAGCAGAAAAGGGAAGTGTGCTGTCTGTGTGGGAATGTGGAGTTCAATGAGCCCCTTCAACAAAACGGGATGAGAAAGTGTCGGCCAAAGGGGAAATTAAATCATTCCGGGTTAGGAAAGCACTTCAGGGAATAGATGTGGCTTGGAGACTTTCATAGACTGGTTGATGAGGTGCATTTGTGTTTGTGTGAACAAGCACTTTCCAAGTTTGTGCATCTGCGTACACCCATGCACGTCCGTAGAGCGGGACTCGGAACAAAGCACGCTGTGTAGTTCGTGTCGAAGAGTAGCAAAGCTGAGGCGAGTGGGAGGAGGCATGCATCCGCAGGCTTATGTTTTATTGTGTCAGCAGCTTGGGATTGTTCCCAACCTCTTGGACTGACTCGACAGTGGGTTGTGGTCCCCATTTCAAAAATCATCCAACAAAACCTGCGGGACCTTGCATGATGTCAAACCAGGTTCTGGAGCAGACGCTTGAACACCCGTCCGACACCGCCGTACAAACACACGAGTGCTCTTTAGTTTAGCTGAAGCCGGTGCAAACACACAGCCTAAGAAGTATTTTAAAGCTAAAAGATTGTAAATGTCTGTGGAAACAGTAAAATGGATATAATGTTGTCTTGTTTGCTTTCTAGTTGGACCCTATTTCATATGAGGTGCTTCAACAGAGACCAAACGCCAACGCTGTTCACTCGATGGAGAAAGTCGTCGAAATTCACGGTAAGTGGATCACTTACGTCGACTTCAGACGTGGTGTTGTATCGTCGCTGTCGTTCAGAAACCTTGCAATCCCCAGAGGAAATGAAAACGTCAATAAACTGTGGTCACAAGCTTTTCTTGATGCAAGACACTCGAGAGCAGCAGATCTAACAGGGACAAATCCGTCTTCTGTTTGAGGGGACACATGATGCTAAAGTGCAGCCATGAGGATTTCAGCTGCATCTATAAACACTCCAGACTTTTTATATCATGGATGAATTTGTCCTTGATCCTCCTCCACCTCGTCATGCGGTCGCCGCCTCTAAACCCACGTTCATCATCATTTCCATCCACCAATAACACACTCGCTGCATATCTTTGCACTCCTTCATCCACGGATGGATAAACATTCATATTGTCGGACTTTTCCCGTCAGGCGTTCTTCAGTCTGTTCCGTGTCTACAGCTAAATATCTTTTTTGAGGTGACAACGGCGGTGCTGCTGACAAATGTAAAGGAAGCAACGTCCTGACCAATCACAAGCTTGCGGTTTCCGTCACTTTCAGTGGAGATGTAAAAATCTGGGCGTTTCTCTGTCACCGCGGGACCTCTGTGAGCCCGTTGGAGGGCCCTCATAACGGCGCTTCGTGTCTCAATACCGACGCATACGGAGAAGTATAAATCAGGTTCTGCTGCTACTCTGAGCCCCTCCTGAATGTCAGAGCTTCTCTGCTTATAGCAGCGTGAGTGGGGGAGGGGTGGGCGTGGCCTGCTACATCTTGTTTTCTTAAAGTGACAGAGTCCTGAAACGTCTGATTCTAGGTGCTGAAATGGTTTAGGTGAGAGGGATTTAATGCGAAGCACGTCATAAACATGCTTGTGTTGACCATAGAGGTACTATAGCCTGAGAGAACAACGTGAATACATGCGGCCCCGTTACCGAACGGCATCATTGCTGTTTTGTTTTTTAGGTAAATACTGGCGTTCACTTCAACGCTCCGCCTCCACACTTGGCTGCTCGTTGAGCGAAGCGCTGCAGCGGGACACCGAGGAGGCCGAGACCGTCTCCGCTATGGCTTCGCTGTCTGTCGCTAACAAACACAAAAGGTCGGTGGTGTGTGACTCGTTATTTTTGCCCCTTAGAAAATCTTTGTGCTGAAAGTTCTGATCTCAGAGAACATTGGGTGATTTTTGATGGATAGTTTTTTCATACCAAGGAACGTTTTTGAACATACGAAACAGAAAAGTGTTGATTTCTTTTTGATTCCTTTAGAACTGAAGAGGAACCAATGGAAGAAGAGGCTTTGATTTAAGAACGTCCGACTCAAACATAACCATGTTTCCGTTTGAAGAGTCGTCCTCATCCAGGCAGTAGATTCTTCTCTCACGTTCTCATGGAGAAGGTGTATCGTCACGATGACGGCACCAAGAGCAGACATCTAAAGACGTGCAGCAGTAGTGCACAGGACAGTTAGCATGCACGTGTTGCACTAGATGTTGGACAGAAGGTGGAGCAGTTATGGCATTAGTGCTTTTAAAGAATGGAGAACAACACTAGACGTGTACGTTTCCACTCGTCTCTGGTTTTCTGTCTTTTATCTGGTTCCTGTCGAAGCCACCAGAGCTGTTGTAACCACGACTCTCTACTAAAGATGGATTCCTGCTTGTCGAAGACGTCTGACTGAAACAAAGTTGTTGACTTTTCTGAATTTTCCTGAGATGAAGTTGAGAAAGGTCAGCAGATAATATTTTCTTATTTTGGTTTTGTTTCTGCCGGTAACAGACTGAGCATTTGTGCCTTTTTTTGTAATTTAGTGGTTCCACTGCCTTAAAGATGGATTTTCTCTTGATTCTCTCAAACATTTTTATCCTAACGAGACATCGGCTGCATGCATGTTTTGGGCACATAAACTTGGAGGACTTAGTTTTTTCTGCAGCCAGCCGACTCCGTCTCCCCCCATCTTCATAATGTTTTTCTGTTTTCATCTGAGAAGGTAGGCCACAGCTCCAAAGAGCCCAGACGTCTGCACACTTGAGCGTGGACCTGTCTGTGACAGTTTCTACAGGAGAAATCGTGTCACTTCTTAAAAGTTATCGAGGGATGTAATGATTCTCATCTGGGCAAATTTGTTCAAGAGCCTTCTTGCTTTTACACCTGGGATTTTCCACCAGGGGTGTTCCGAGGCCACCGCAGCTGGTTTAACATCTTCAAGCCGCTGCTGAGCACATCTGTTCCCCAAATGTCAGGTGCAGGTGTGGGTATTTCCATCTGTACGTTTACAGTAAAAGCCAAGCTTCTCTGCAGGAACATCAACTAGAGTGCACACGTATGCGATTGCTGTTCATCTGAACTTTAACATTTGTGTTAGTTGGTGAAATGAGCATAATCTGTGTAGTTTACTCATAATCCCTTCAAATTAGTAAACATTTTGAGGGATGGGCAACATAAAACAAAAGTTTTATTCACGTCAAAAAGTTGTTTATATTAAAAAAATTTCACTGAAGAATTTCTTTTATTGCCTTTCTTGGAATGTTTGGATTTCTGTTTGTCGCAGTCTGTAAATTCACCACTAGATGTCAGTAAAATGCAAACACACACAAGCGTGAACACATTAGTATTTTTAGTTTGGCTGAGTGAACCGTCCCGACCTATCCCTTTTTTCTTGGGATACAACCTTTTTTCATTTAATTGCGTTTTTATTCAGTGAGCTGTAGCTGTGTTTTGTACACAC
>SSNQ01034028.1:26790-57469 GCA_006942095.1 Nothobranchius kuhntae
GTCGACTTGATTGTCGGAAGCACAGGTGGGTTTGTCCCTTAGGACGTTGGTCTCCTTGGACGCCTTTGTCTTTGGTCTTTGTCTTGGATCCTGGCGCCTTTGGTCTTTGTCTTGGATCCTGGCGCCTTTGGTCTTTGTCTTTGTCTTGGATCCTGGTCAGGCACAAAACAAAAGAGGATAGGAAACGGGATAGTCCCCAACGCGCATAACGAGAAGAAGCCACTCACGCAGGTGGTACGCAATGATGATGTCGTCCATGCGAGAGGTAGTAGTGTAGAAGGAGGAAGGTCGGTGGGCGGTTAACTCCACGAGGGGACACAAAGGCATCTCACCGCCGGCCATACAGTTCAGTTTATGGAGCACGCGGTGATGAACGAGGTCCATAGTTCGCAAACGCGCATTGACCTATGTGGTCCCAAGACTTGTGTGCATTATCAGTTAACAGTCTTAACAGGTTCTTGAAAAAGTTGTTTACTCCGCTCCAGGACTACTTGTCCCTTAACAACATTTCAGAAAAATTTCAGTCAGGTTTTAAGCCCCGTCATAGCACTGAAAGTGCTCTTTTAAGAGTTTTTAATGACCTCCTTTTAATTGCTGATTCAGGCCAGTCAGCAGCTTTGGTTTTATTTGATCTGTCGGCTGCTTCTGACACCGTTGATCACGGCATCTTGTTGTCCCGCCTAGAGTCATGCGTTGGTCTCTGAGGTGATGTTCTCCAGTGGTTTAAATCCTACCTTCACAAGAGGTCATTTTCCGTTAATCTGGGACCTTTTACCTCGAAAACAGCACATCTGACATGTGGGGTGCCTCAGGGCTCCATTTTGGGTCCAGCACTTTTTTCTTTGTACATACTCCCCTTAGGCTTCATTTTTGAGAAGTAGAAAATGACTTTACACTGTTTCGCTGATGACTTTCAGATCTATTTGCCACTTAGTGATGCCAGGTCAAGTGGCTCATTACTGGAATGCTTAAAAAAGCGTCAAGCAATGGATGTCCATTAATTTTCTTAAGCTCAACAATCAACAAACTGAAATTTTACTATTTGGCAGTCCAAATCTTTTAAGCAACGCTGTTGGTCCTCTTGGTCCTTGTTCTGGTTTTCTAAAACCCGGTGTTAAAGACCTTGGTGTGTTTTTAGACGGTTCTTGTAATCTTTACAGACAGGTGAGTGCAGTGGTCCAATCAGGTTTTTATCATTTAAGGCAGATAGCAAAGGTGAAGCCATACCTTCCTGCTAATGTCCTCGAACATGTCATCCACCTGTTCGTGTCCTGTCGATTGGACTACTGCAACTCCCTGTATTCTGGCCTGGACCAGTCCTCCCCACACCGACTTCAGCTGGTCCAAAATGCAGCGGCCCGCTTGCTGACTGGCACCAGCAAGTGGGATCACATAACCCCGGTTCTGGCCTCTCTCCATTGGCTTCCTGTCTCTTACAGGATCCATTTCAAATTTTTACTTTTTGTTTTTAAATCCCTTCATGGCCTGGCCCCAGTTTACATCTCTGAGCTGCTGTCCGCTTACGTCCCTGCCAGAACCATGAGGTCCAGCTCTCAAGATTTTTAACAGTTCCAAAAACCCGCCACAAGACTCGCGGCGACAGAGCGTTCTCTGTGGTTGGGCCCAAACTGTGGAACAAGCTACCTCTCAACATCAGGACCACACAGAACCTAGAGCATTTTAAATCCCTTCTTAAGACGCAATTTTTTGATTTGGCTTTTAATGCAGGTTGACTTGAGCATCTTAATAGCTTTTAACAGTTTTTATCACAGATTGTGACTGTTGTGTGCTCATCTTATTTTAGGTTTTTATTGTTGATTTGTTTTACCTTGGTTTGTTTTACCTTGTACAGCGCGTTGGTGTAGCTTTGCTGCTGTAAATGCGCTCTGTAAGTAAAATTGACCTTGACCTATCTCCACGGTCAATGGGCAATCAGGTGGGGTACACCCTGGACAGAGTGCCAGTCCATCGCAGGCCATATTATTGCATGTGTGATGAAAATATATAAAAACATCATACTATGGCATGTGTGTTGAAGGAGCATGAAAACTTCATACAGTTTTTCTCAGTTGCTTTGGTGCATTTCTCACAACAAAACTAAACTTTGCACAACAGTTAGTTCAACCTCCACAACATGTAGTCGTTTTGGCACAACCTAGTGGCGGCTTCATGTTCATTTCGACCAAAGGCAAATGCCTTTGGACATGAAGCAGTTGAGTAAGTACAAATGTCTAAAGAATGGTCACTTTTGACTTGCTATTCATCACTATCTCCTTGCTTTTATCATGAATGTCACAATTATTTATACTTGTCCCGGCTGAATAGTCATTGTCCTTACAACTAGTAGTCTTCATTTCATTGCTCGTGCCATTGCACTCAACATTGTTGAACATCTTGTCAAACACTTTGTACACCCATTTTGAAAACCCTATTTTTAAGGAGTTTCCATGGAAATCTCTATAAATTACTTTTCTCAGGTGAACCTTATCTCACACTAATGAACATTGGTGTGTGTCCTGGTGACAATCGGACAATGTATGTAGTGGTTTGGGATAATGTTAGCTTCCATCACTCTGCTGTAGTCAGGCAGTGGTTTGCAGCACACGACAGGATGCTTATGGAGTTTCTTCCTCCTTACACTCCATTCCTAAATCCAACTGAGGAGTTTTTCTCTTCCTGGAGGTGGAAGGTATTTGACAGGCATCCACATACCCACATGGCCCTGCTAGCAGCTATGGATGCAGCTTGTGATGACATCACAGCAGAGTCCTGCAGAGGGTGGATTCGACGCTCCAGGAGATACTTTCCCCGATGCATCGATAGAGATGACATTCCCTGTGATGCTGATGAAAATATGTGGGCAGACAGACGGGAGCGTCTAGATATCAATGATAGATATGCAGCAGTGTCTGTTCAGTTTTTTTGTTTCATAACTACTGCAGTATGGTTTACTGTCTAAGTGAGTTTATGATTGCTGTAAAATGTTTGTTTTACTGTATTCCCCAGTTGCACAACGCTGTGAACAGTTTCAGTTAAATATTATCAAGAGTGCATATGAAGTGTCTTGATTTTCCTTTACAGTTTATGGTTTTCAACACGCCATGCATGCTGTCCAGACTCGACATGTCATTGGGAAGCACCTACAAAGAAATCCGGCACAATGAGAGCATGTTCAGACCATTTGATTTTGTGACCAAAGGTGCTGTAATGACTTGTAAATGTGACCGCCCTGACACTTTGATTGATATAAGTACTTGCTTTTGATGAATATATCATCTGTTTTGATTAAGGGACTTGCTTTTGATGCATTGACTACTTATTTTGAACAACTGACTTTTCTTTTTGATGAAGTGACTCACTTTTGCAAGTTCTCCACCATGTTTTGCAGTTTGCACTAATTGTTTTGAGAAGAGCCTTAGTGGTGGTGCAGAGATCAATTCTGTTGTGAGAAATGCACCAAAGCAACTGAGAAAAACTGAAATTTGGGACTACTGCCTCTGCGACCCGACTCCGGATAAGCGGATGGATGGATGGATGGATGGATGCTATAATCTTCTCAATCCCCAGTGAGTCATGGCTGATGGCTGCTTATTTTGAGCCAGGATCCTCTGGAGGTTTGTTTCTGGTAAAAGGAAGTTTTCCTCTCCACTGTCAGTACACGATTGCTTAGTATGAGGATTGCTGTGAAGTCACTGACACTAGTCAGTGACTCGATGCAATTTGCTGGGTTCCTTATATGGGAAAATAATCAACACTTGGTCACAAGGACTTACCTTGAACAAAATAAGCCTCACAAACTGTCCGTTGCTGCAAGGATCCAGGCTTTCTGCAGAGAATACGGGTCACCTGTAATAATTTCTTTTGTCTTTTTCTGTCGTTTATGGAGGAAATTCCAACAAAACTTTTTATCAAGCCCACCACAGGCCGATCGATCAACAACACAGCAAGAATGATCCATCTCTAAATACTCCTGCAATTGTAAAAAAATCAATAGAAAAATAGGGAAAATGTGCTTTTTCTTGCCACGCAATCCTGTGATTCCAATGCAAAAAACCATAAACATTGATGTAAAAAAAAACCTCTTACAATAGTTATGCAGATGACAGTCAGGTCTACATAACTTAGGCTGCCGCCCCTGGCTAAGCAGAGGAAAATGAACGAACGGAGGGATGGACAGATAGATAGATAGATAGATAGATAGATAGATAGATAGATAGATAGATAGATAGATAGATAGATAGATAGATAGATAGATAGATAGATAGATAGATAGATAGATAGATAGATAGATAGATAGATGATGGATGGATGGATGGATGGATGGATGGATGGATGGATGGATGGATGGAAATTAAGTCATACTGTAGCTGAAGCACATGAGTAGGAGTGGATGGAGAATGAAGAGGTAGATGAAGAGAAGCCCACTACTAGAACTAAGGAAGGACATGATATGTTGTAAAAGTCATACTATAACATGTTTATGATGCTTTCATATCATTTTATTACACACTCCAGAATAATGAGAATAAAGCATTAAAACTATCTGGTATTTTAGTTTTTATTCTGCAGAAAGGAGTTTCGGAGTTTCTTTCGTCTGCATCAATATGCTTCTGGACTCGACTTCTACCATCTTTGAAATGTAAACTGAAGCTGCAAATTGGCCCACAAGCCTCACGTTGGACATCCCTGGTCTAATAAAAGTACAAATCTACACGTACGTTCAAAAACAGACAAAACTCACCTTCCTACGTTTTTGTCTGAGACATAAAATCAACCCGATGTCCGGACATTCACTGGGTTTGTGACACTGGTCTGAGCTAGTTCCGTGAGGGATGATGACAAAGCTGACTGAAGACGCATTCTACTCTCTGACTTGCTTGAGATGCGTGTTTTGGAACCTTCAGTTTGGTTTGATAACTCTTTTCTTCACGCTGCAAACAAAACTATCTAAATAAGAGCTCGCAGAAAGACCTGTAAGTAGTTGTCTGTGTTTAAAACTTTGCAATATCAAATCCACAGGGAGGAATAACTAGCATCCAGGGTCCCACAGTAGCTCTGACCAGGATTAGCCCCACATTTGGAGAGGTCAAAAGTCTTGGCTCGTGTCCAAATAAACAGCAGTGAGTCACTGTCGGTGGTGGAACTAACGCTGAGACAAGAGTCGAAAAGCAAACAAAACCCACCCCGCTCAAATAAACACATTCCGCTGCTTTCAGTCAAACACTGAGTTTGGTGCGTAGCAGCATGAAGACCCCTGTTTGTTGATTTGTAACAATCTTCATAAATCAAGAAGATTTAGGACAACACAGCGAGGAAGAAGGAGGACACATCTCGAGCTCTTCGGGTGGCCGAGGTCAAACGGAGACAATATTGACCGTCCCGTGGAGCTCTGGGGATTCCATGAAGGAGTGACAGTAAAGTTGTGTGTGCTCTGTTTATGGTTCCTCTGTGGCTGGAGATGCGCCAGTGACTCAGACTGCTCGGCTCACTTTTAGTTCACAGCTATGTGACACCCGGTGCCCTTAGTCAGGGCAGGGGAGAGGAGAGGTGGAGCCTTTGTGGTTAAAATGATGTGCAGCCCACAAGACAGCCGTCTCATCCCCACAAAGTAAGAAAGAAACATTTTTATCTGCCTTCTGCCCACAGTGACATTCTGGTCTGCAGTATCTCCGCTCATCTTCCTGCAGTGTCAGTCGTTATCAGTTTAGCTCTGTTATTACCCAGCCACTGGTGTGCAGGAGAAAAAACAAGGTCTCATCCTCCCAGATGTGCTCAGCACCACACATCTTTAATTGGAGGTTAAAGTAACTCCAAATGGGTGATGAGGCTTTGGCCAGCTGCACAAATGTGCTAAAGTAATTAAAGAATAGCTATTAGGATGAAACTTGGATCATCCACACAGAGAAGTGTGTAAACAGATCATTGCACAGAGCATCCACATCAGGTGGTTTACTCAGATTTCTGTGCATGAAGAGCCAGTAGCACTTTACTGCCTTTTCCACTCATTCCAGATGTTCTGCCTGTCCAGCTCTGACTCATGTTTGAAAAGGTGTGCTGTGTTTAGCCTCGTGTTTGTGTTAGGAGCTTCTGCAAAAACAGCTGTGCTAGTCGTTCGCGCTGATTCGGTTTCATATATTGTGAAAAATTGATATTTTCTTTCTGCAATCATTTATAAATGTTCAAAAAAATTTATTTTGTAATATTTGTTGTTTCAAAGCAACCGCATGTTTTGCTTTAGTTCTACAGAAGCACCCTTGAGAGAGAAGTGGCGACCATCTTGCAAAATCCACGGCTTCTCAGCGGTGTTCATGGAGGACTAATTAAAAGGACGTCTTAATATAACTCACTTTTTGCTGTCACAGAGGGGTTCAGGCAGTGACCCAATCGCAGGAATAACGAGCCTTGGTTCAGGTTCAGGGTTTTTAATAACCAGGATTCACGTCACACAGTGGGAAGAACTAATCAGAACGTAACTAGCACAAAGGCACACTGGCTCTCGTCGATCAATACAGAAAAAGACAACGGCACACTTTTATGAAATTTGCTTGGAACCACCTCTCACCTCTCCAGGCTGGAGGAGCAGCGGTTTTACTCTGAGCCCCTCTCGGATATCTGAGCTTCTCAGCCTACAGCAGCTGGTCAGGAGATGGGTGGGCGTGGCCAGCAGCAGCTTGTTGTCTTAAAGTGACAGAGCCCTGAAACGACTCATTCTGGAAGGAAATTGCGGAGATCAAAGTTGCTGAAAAGTTTTTATGTGAGAGGGATTTTATTCAAAGAACTATTTGAAAAGACCGTAGATCCATCCATTCACGGTCAGGTCACGGGGACAGCAGCCTAAGCAGGGAGACCCAGACTTCCCTCTCTCCAGCCACTTGGGCCAGCTCCTCCGGGGGAATCCTACGGCGTTCACTGGCCAGTTGAGTGGCATAGTGCCTCCAGCGTGTCGTGGGTCTCCCTTTAAGTCTTCTAAAGTTGGACATGTCTGGAAAACTTCACCAGGGAGGCATCTTAACTGCTTGAGCCAACTCAACTGGCTCCTGTCTATGTGGAGGAGCAGCAGATCTACTCCAAACCCCTCCAGCATGACCGAGCTTCTCACCCCATCTCCAAGAGAGAGCCCAGCCACCCTGCGGAGAAAACTCATTTCGGCCGTTTGTATTCATTAACTCGTTATGTCAGTCACTACCTAAAGCCCGTGACCATAGGTGAGGGTAGGAACGTAGATCGACCAATAAATTGAGAGCTTTGTCTTCTGGCTCAGCTCTCTTCGCCACGACAGACCGGTACAATTCCTGCATCACTGCAGACGCAACACCAGCCTATTGATCTCAAGCTTCCCCAACTCCTCAAGACCCTGAGATACTGAAACTCCATTAAACTGTAGAATTATTCTGTCTTATTTTTGTAGTTAACTAATATGAATTTTATTCAGTAAATTAAAGATCTTGCATTCCTTTGAGGAATTGGTGTAATTCTAATTTCAAACACAAATCACCATGAGCCGTTTCAGGTGAATTTGATCACCAGATCATTTAAATGCACCACATTTCTGCTCAAGTACTGAGTTAGAGCCAGTTTTGTGTTTGGATTATTCCACTTGTTATTTTTTTAGAGTTTCTTTTAAAATCTATCCAGGGGTTTATGTGATATTCTGCTAAAACACACAAAAAACATTCTCACCTGCGTTTCCGCTGTGGACAGTAATCATACTTGTAAGTGCCATTAAATGATTGAATTTCCACCACTAGAGGGCTTAAATCAGCAGTTATGAACTACATCAACTATAAATGTCCTCATGAGCCATTTCACCTGCCCAGGTGTAGACAAGATGTCTATTTCTTTGAACAGTTTTAATTCATTCAGACTGTTTTTGTCATGTTGTGGGCAAGCTGTTTAACCCAGGACACGAAGAACCACACGAAAAGATCAGGTAAGTAAAAACAGATCAAATATTTATTAAATAAGGATAATGGAAACCTAAAGACGCTGCTCCAAGAAACAGGAACAGGAAGGAACTGGAATCTAAAACGAGAGAACAAACAATTGTAAATACGTGCCAGAACCAAAGAACCAAGAGAATAAGTCTTTTGGGGAAAATAGTTCTTACGGTCGTCGACCAGGTCTTAACGGTGGTGAACTGGGAGAAGTCCAGTAGAGGAGAGGCGACAGCAATGATGGTGAGACAAAGATGGCTAGGAGGTGGTAGTTTGAGTCCAGGGTGTAGGTTGGCAGGCAGGCGGGCGATGGAGAGTGGAGGCCAGAGGATCCTGAATGGCGGGATGTTGAATACAACTCCAGACATGGTTAAAGATGCAAGGCGAGATAACTAGAGACAAAAACACACAGAATTTCACAGGACAAGTTCACAGGAATTCAGGAGATGTACTGGGCTGGAAGCTACCCTTGGTGAGAGTATCGACCGGCGCTGGAGTTGTGTCACACCGCTCCCTAAATCCCCTGGCCCTCTGATTAGTGAGATCAGGATCAGCTGGAGCTTGTTGCCATGCCCACCTGAAAACAGAAAACTGGAAACTGCCTGGTTTCCTTGGAATGTTTCAGGCAGACTGTGACAGTACCCCCCCAAGGGACGCCAACTGGCGGCCTAGCAGAGGAGGAGGTGGAGGAGGAGGCAGAACGAGAAGCCTCGAAGTCCCGGATGACAAAGGCGTCCTCGATCCAGGAATCCACTGCCAGTGCTCAGGACCATAACCTTCCCAGTCCACCAGGTACTGGTAACCACAACCCCATGGCCGGACATCCAGGATGCGGTGAACCTTGTAGCCGAGGCCCCCATCAGCAGGAGGACACAGAGGACTGGAGACCACAGGCTTGAGTAGTGAAACATGAAAGACAGGGTGTACCTTCATTGAGTAAGGTAAGGACAGACGTACGGAGACGGGTCCCAGAACAGCTGCAATGGGGAATGGACCGAGGTAGCGGGGAGAGAACTTCCTGTTGGAGCCCCGAATCCTGATGTCCCGGGAGGAAAGCCAAACCATTTGGCCATGAGTGTAGGTAGGAGCCGGACGCCTGTGGCGATCCACGAGCCTGTGGTTGCAATCAGCTGTGCGTTGAAGGGCTGCCCGAGTCTTGTTCCAGGTATGTCTGGCCCGGCGGAGGAACTGGGGAACCGTGGTGGAGGTAGCAGCGTCGGAGGGAAACAGAGGAGGTTGATACCCTAGGGAAATCTCAAATGGAGACTGACCTGTGGAGGTGGAGGTGTGGGAGTTATGAGCATACTCCACCCATGACAGTTGCGAACTCCATCCAGCGGGGTTCGAGGCACAGATACAGCACAGCATAGCCTCCAGTTCCTGGTTCATGCATTCCACTTGACCGTTAGTCTGCGGGTGAAACCCAGAAGTGAGAGAGACCCAAGCCCCCAGGTGATCAGCAAATTCTGTCCAGACGCGAGACATGAACCAAGGACCTCAGTCCGACAGGATCTCGGTTGGAATACCATGTAGACGGAACACATGCTTCACGAGCAGTTCCACAGTCTCAGCAGAGGAAGGGAGTGATTTTAGTGGAACCAGATGGCAGGCCTTAGAGAAATGATCGACAATGGTGAGAATGACAGTGAAACCTCGGGATGTGGGTAGACCAGTTACAAAATCCAGGGCGATATGTGACCATGGACGAGGAGGAACCGGCAGGGGCTGGAGAAGACCTTGGGGAGACTGATTATTGCTTTTAAATCTGGCACATACCTGGCAGGCGCTAATGTATTCCTTGACATCATACATGGATGGCCACCAAAAGGTCCTACTGATGAGGGTTGTGGTTCTGCCAAGGCCAGGATGGATAGAAAACCTTGCTGTATGTGCCCAATGTATCAGAGCCCCATGGGTGCTGGAAGGAACATAGATTTTGTGTGGTGGACCGGTACCTGTATCTGGTTCCTGTCGTCGGGCCACCAGAACCTTGTTGGTTATGTCCCAGGAGATGGAGCCGACTACGCAGGAGGAGGGTAGGATGGGGGTAGGTTCCACTTCTCTATCCAAAGCGTATTGGCAAGGAAGGGCATCAGGTTGGATGTTCCTTGAGCCGGTTCTGAAAGAAATGGTAAAATTGAAGCGGCAAAAGACTAATGACCAGCGAGATTGACGGGGGTTCAGTCTCTTAGCATCTTTAAGGTAAGCAGGGTTTTTATGGTCGGTCTATGGGGTGTTCTGCTCCATCCAACTAATGACGCCATTCCTCCAATGCCAGCTTTATGGCCAACAACTCACAGTAACCCACATCATAGTTTTGTTCGGCTGGAGTGAGACGACGGGAAAAGGTGCAGGGATGGAGGGCAATGATCTGTTGGAGAGACCTAAGAGAGAACAGCCCCTACCCTAGTGTCTGAGGCGTCAACTTCCAGGGTGAACTGAGATGAGGTGTCAGGGCGTGTGAGTATGGGTGCTTGGGTGAAACTGTTCTTGAGGGAGCGGAATGCCTGGTCGGCCTCCTAGGACCACAAAAAGGTCTCTTGATTGAAGTGAGCTTTGTAAGGGGTGCGGCGATCCGACTGTAGTTCCTAATGAAGCGGCAGTAAAAATTTGCTAAACCCAAAAATCGTTGCAGTTGCTTACATGTAGAAGGAGTTGGCCATGTCTGAACTGCATTTACCTTGTCCAGGTCCGTCTTCAGCCAACCACTTTCCAAAACAAATCCCAGAAACTTGATGGAGGGTGCGTGGAACTCACATTTCTCGGCCTTAACGTATAACCGGTTCTCGAGTAGACATTGGAGCACAGCTTGGACGTGTTGGTGGTGTTCTGCAAGGGTTCTGGAACATATAAGAATATCGTCCAGGTAAACTATAATGAACTTGTTAATATAGTCACCTAGCACGGAGTTGACCAGGGATTGGAAGACTGCAGGAGCGTTGTTAAGTCCAAATGGCATGACCAGGTATTCGAAGTGACCCAGTGGTGTCTTGAAGGTCGTTTTCCACTTGTCACCCTCACGAATCCTTACCAGGTGGTGTGCATTACACAGGTCTAGTTTGGTGAAGATGGATGCGTCGTTAACTGGTTCAAAGGTTGAGGAAACAGGGGCAGATGATACTTGTTCTTTATGGTGATTTGGCTTAATCCTCTGTAGTCGATACATGGGCGTAGCGAACCATCTTTTTTGGACACAAAGAAGAATCCAGCACGGGGGGGGGGGCATATGATTCCTGAAGACAGAGACTCAGAAATGTATTTTGACATGCACTCTTGCTCTGGTTTTGAAAGATTGTACAGTTTACTTGTTGGTAGAGTGGCATCGGCGAAAAGGTAAATTCCGCAGTCATAAGGACGATGAGGAGGCAGGGAGGATGCACAGTCCTTGCTGAAGACTTGTTGCAGGTTGTGGTACTCGGAGGGGACTCCAGTCCAATCAGGTGGCTCCTGAGTAGGATTCTCGGCGGTCTGGAAGGGAAGGGGAGCTGAGAGGAGACAGTGGGAAAGACAAAACGGACTCCAAACTGACACCAATCCGGTCCTCCAGTCAATGTGGGGGTTATGTGAAGCCAGCCATTCATATCTTAGGACAACTGGGGACTGTGGAAAAGGAAATACATAAAAGCTTAGAGTTTCATGATGATTACCAGAGAATAATAGGTTTATAGGAACGGTGCGATGGGTTATGGTTGTGAGAGCACTGCCATCTAGTGAAGAGGCGCGAATGGGTGTGGAAAGAGGAGTAGTGGGAATGTCAAGCTGCTGCACCACCGCCTGGTCCTAAATGTTCTTCTCACACCCAGAGTCCACAACCACCTTGGTTGGAAATGTTTGTTGGAGGAAGGAAATTGTACAGGTAAAATTGCACCGAGAGTTTTGAGCACATGGAATTCCACCCACCAGTAATCCCGGACCTACTGATGGGCTGTGGCTTTTGGCCGCACCTGACAGTTTTGGATAAGGTGACCCGGCTGCCCACAATAGAGGCAGAGACCCATAGAACGACGTCTCAAATTTTCCTCTGGAGTTAGTTGTGCTTGTCCAATTTGCATGGGTCCATCGGATCCTGACGGAAGGAGATGTTGTTGATGTGTGTGGTGGGTGCGTTGCTGAAGAGCAGTGGTTGTTGGTGGTCTGAACGCCGGGGTCTTGTGTCTCTCCTTGAGATGCCTCTCTATGTTAGAGGCGAGATTGATAAGGGACTCGAGGTTCAGGTTCCTGGCAAAACACGAATTGATCTTTTATTCTATCAGTCAAGGCTTGAGAGAAAGCGGCTTTTAAAGAAGCCTAACCTAGGGTTGATGGAAGCTAAAGTGCGGAATTCTATGGCGAAATCGGGGACTGATAGTTTACCCTGCTGGAGATTCCATATCTGTTTGGCAATTTCTGCAGGAGACTCCGTCTGATCAAAAAGCTGTTTGAATTCGGCTAGAAAAGCCGAGAGCGAACCTCGCAGGAAGCTAGCCTGACGGCTCTTAGCCTTGGCCCATTGCAGAGCCCTACCCCGAAGTAAGCCGACTATGTATGAAATCTTAACCGAATCATTAATGAAGGTGTCTGGTGATCTTTCAAATGCTAATTGACAAAGAAGCAAAAAACAGTGGCATTTACCTGGTCCGCCAGAGAATGTTTCAGGTAGTGGAGACTCGGCAACCCGGAAACTAACCCCAGGCGGTGGAACCGGAAGCGATGGTGGAGACGAAGCTCCGGAAGCAGCGGGAGGAGACGGTGTAGAGGTTAACTTTTCAGTCTTTTGGCGTCATTTGTCGAGCTAGAAATGGCGTTGATTAGTGGCAGATAATTGTTCAAGTACTGACCGGATGGATCTTTCGTGCTGTGTCAAGGTGTTAGCAATGGTGACAGGAAGTGGTTCTTCAGCGTTTACAGTCATTTGGCCGGTCGATTCTGTCATGTTGTGGGCAAGCTGTTTAACCCAGGACACGAAGAACCACACAAAAAGATCAGGTAAGTAAAAATAGATAAAATTTTTATTAAATGAGGATAATGGAAACCTAAAGACGCTGCTCCAAGAAACAGGAACAGGAAGGAACTGGAATCTAAAACGAGAGAACAAACAATTGTAAATACGTGCCAGAACCAAAGAACCAAGAGAATAAGTCTTTTGGGGAAAATAGTTCTTACGGTCGTCGACCAGGTCTTAACGGTGGTGAACTGGGAGAAGTCCAGTAGAAGAGAAGGGACAGCAATGATGGTGAGACGGAGATGGCTAGGAGGTGGTAGTATGAGTCCAGGGTGTAGGTTGGCAGGCAGGCGGGCGATGGAGAGTGGAGGCCAGAGGATCCTGAATGGCGGGATGTTGAATACAACTCCAGACATGGTTAAAGATGCAAGGCGAGATAACTAGAGACAAAAACACAGAATTTCACAGGACAAGTTCACTGGAATTCAGGAGATGTACTGGGCTGGAAGCTACCCTTGGTGAGAGTATCGACCGGCGCTGGAGTTCTTCTAGGGTTTTAAATGGCAGTTGGCACACAACGAATGGTGCATTACCGCCACCAACTAGTGTGGAGTGTGGTCTGGAATAGCGCTCAAAAACACACACATATATACAAACACACACACACATCAAAGTCTCCCAAACACCATTATCTCCTTCAAAAACTGAAATAAAACCTGAAAACAGTCACTCTTTGAATTCTGTCTCAATAAATCAATAAGGTCGAGTTTCACCTTCATCCGACTAAGAATTTGAATCATTTTCCTCCTTTCTGCCTGATATTTCCGACATTGTAACACAGCATGACCTATAGTTTCTTCTTCTCCACAATAAACACATTTCCCTGTATTACGTTTCCCTATTATGAACAATGTATTGTTCAATCCAGTATGTCCAAACCTCAGTCTAGAAATGATCACCTCCTCTCTCCTCCTCCGTCCAGTGTTTCTCATGTCACCTAGCCTTCTTTGAATCTTATACAACCACCTTCCCCTCCTTTCCTTCTCACATTGTTTTTGCAATTTTTTCATCATTTCTTGCCTTATCATGCTCTTTACCTCTTTTCGACAAAATGGAATATCCAACTGAACCGAAGTACTTATTGTGGCTTCCTTAGCCACCGTATCAACTTCTTCATTCCCTCTGATTCCACAATGAGCCGGAATCCATAAAAAACTTATTGCAAGTCCCATCATGTTTATCCTATAAAGTGTCTGCTGAATCTCTATGAGTACGTCAGGTCTGCTTTCTGAATGGCTGCACCGTAAACTGGTCAATGAAGAGCTGGAGTCTGAACAAATAACTGAGAATAATGGTCTGTTTTCTTCCACCCATTGAACAGCTAACAGTATTGCGAGCATTTCTCCTGTGTACACTGACAATCCATCACTCACCCTTTTTTTAACTGCAACATGAAACTCAGGAACAATAAAAGCTACACCAATACGGTCCTCAGTATCTTTAGATGCATCTGTATATATTTTTACAAAGTTATAATAGTGATCGATATAATCCTGTGCTGCATGCGAGTTTAGTATGAATGACTTATCCTTATTCTTTCTCTCTAACAACGTTAAATCTACAGATACCTCAGGAAGAATCCATGGTGGAATAGCAGGTAAAGGAACTCTTCGACTGATTTGAAACAGATCTAATTGAAGTTCTACTGGTGTTTTGATCATCATCCATCCAAAACTTTTCGTATCCTTCTTTTCCTTCTCCCAGCAAGGTTTCAGTATGTCTAGTGTTGGATGATCGTCCTTCTGACCCCGAAGATTTGCCCAATAATTTAAAGCCATTTGTTCCCTTCTGATTTCTATTGGCCTCTCACCCATCTCAACCTGTAAAGCAGCTATTGGGGTTGTTCTAAATGCTCCTGTACAGAGTCTCAGTGCCTGATTCTGGATAGAATTTAATTTTAAAAGAGTAGTTTTTGCTGCTGAAGTATATGCTACACACCCATAATCTAATACTGATCTGATCAATCCATTATATATGGCCGTCATAGACTTCCTGTCAGCACCCCATTCACTCCCAACTAAACACTTGATTATATTTAGAACCTTCTTACACGTATCCATTATACTCTGAATATGTACACCCCAAGTCAACCTTTCATCAAACCATACACCCAAGAATTTAAATGTACGTACCCTTTCTAACTCTTGACTATATAATTTAAGTTTAAGATCCTCTCTTACTTTTTTCATTGTAAAGAACATCGTCTTCGTTTTATCCACCGAGAATTTAAAACCCCATCTATATGACCATTCCACCACCCCGTCTATTGCTACTTGAAGTTTCTTCACAATAAACGCTACGTTTTTCCCTCTATACCATACTGCCCCATCATCTGCAAAAAGTGAAAACCCCATCCCATTTTTTATACCATTAAAAACATAATTTATCATTATAGAAAACAACAATGGGCTCACGATACTACCTTGTGGTGTACCATTACCCACAGGAAACTTTTCAGACAAAATCTTCCCAATTCTAACTTGAATTTGCCGTCCCATTAAAAAGTTCTTGATCCACTTAAACATACGCCCATCAATACCCATTTGTTTGATCTTAATTAAAAGGCCTTCTCTCCACAACGTATCATAAGCCTTTTCAATATCAAAAAAGACAGCAACTACACTCTCTTTGTTTATTTGTGCTCTCCTAACTTCATTTTCCAAACACAAAACAGGATCCATTGTATTCCTTCCTCTTCTAAAACCACTTTGATAGTTAGACAAGTAACCCTTACTTTCAATGTAGTACATTAATCTTTCATTTATCATGCACTCCATTATCTTACAAATATTAGACGTTAACGCTATAGGTCTATAGTTTCCCGGATTGGTATTTTCTCTTCCTGGTCTTCCTATGGGTACAACCACTGCTTCCTTCCAGCTTTGTGGCAATATCCCACCCTCCCAAACTCTATTATATAACTCTAATAAAATTTCTTTAGCTTTATCACTAAAATGGTTTATCATAATATAACAAACCTGATCCTTTCCTGGCGCTGATACCTTGGATTTTTTCAAAACTCGATCTAATTCTGTTTTTGTAAATAAAATACTTAACAAGTTATCCTCATCCTCACCCTGTTCCAACAACTCTACATTTTCCAGAAATGTACGTTCTCTGCCTCTTTGACCTTCTTCACTAACATTATCTAAACTATGAATTTTAACAAATGTCCTAGCTAACAAATTAGCCTTCTCTTCGTCTGTTACTGCTAGTACGTCACCATCATTTAATATCGGATAACCATACTCTTTTCTTATGCCATTCATTCTCTTAATCATCGAACAAACATTTTGTAATTTTGTCTCCCTCCCCACTGAATTACAAAAGCCCCTCCAATACTCCTTCTTTGCATGTTTAACAGTTCTTCTTACCGCAGCCTGTAATCTTGTATATTCCATATAATTAACAAAACTGTGATTCCTCTTTAAAATTTTAAAAGCTTTATTTCAACCCTTAATAATTTCATCACAATCCTTTGTCCACCAGGGTACTATCTTCTTTATTCTCATACCTTCTTTCTTCCTTATCGCCTGGTTTGCTGCCTTCAAAACTGCATTACAAACAGAAAAATTCAATGCATCAACATCAACATTCAGATCTATTTTCTCCATCTCCTGGTCACAAAGAACTTTAAATTTCTCCCAATCTGCCTTACCAAAACACCAATTTTGTACAATCCCCGTATCACATCGTTCTACATCCATCTCAAGTTCAGTCATTATGGGATAATGGTCACTACCAATAGTCGTGTCTTTAATGACCCGCCACGAACAAAAACCTGCTAATGAATCCGACACTAATGTGAGGTCAATTGCTGATTCTGTACCAGCTCTAATATTTAATCTCGTACCACTTCCATCATTCAAACATACATAATTTTTTGTTTCCATCAGTTCCTCAATAACTGCCCCATTCCTATCATTGCTATTGCCCCATAAGGAACTGTGCGCATTGAAGCCCCCACACCAAATTACTTTTTCCTCTAAATGTGTATCTAGTTCATCTATATCTAATATTCTGTTGCCTGGATTATAAAAATTGATTACTTTAAAATTACAATTTCTCGACCAGATTTCAACAACTATGTATTCCAACTGCGATCCTACATGTACAGCTCTATACTGAGTTCCTCGTTTCACAAATGTCACACATCCTCCTCCATTACCTTCCTGTCTGTCTCTACGGATACCATCATAACCTGCAATAACAAAATCTAAATTAGGTTTCAGCCATGTCTCCTGAATACATACTATGTCAGGTTTTAATCTGTATTTATCGATAAATCCCTTAAATTCCTGTCCATTTGCAATCAAACTTCTGGCATTCCATTGTAATATAATCATGCTGTCCTGTCACCAGGACCTCCCGCCTTCCCTTCCTCCCCAAGTCTCTTATTGATACGTTCCCATGAAACGACTTTAATGCCAAAAAATCTCTCTGCTCCTTTCACAATTATTTTTATCTTCTCTGTTCTGTGTTTCACTTGATCTGTACAGTTTATGACATACGCCATAAACAAAATCATCTTCTCCACTGTCAGTCCTGCGTGAGTTTCCTGTATTTGCACAACATCTGATGACTGTGTTTGAACTTTTCTAGCCTCATCCTTTCCATTCTGCACCCTTTTCAGAGCCTCTGCGTAGCTGATGTCATGAACCACTTTTATTTGTTCAACCTGCACTGCCGTCTTTCTGACCTCACAGCCCCCATAACTCACCCTGTGCTGCCCCCCACAGTTGCAGCACTTGTCTTGTACATTCCCTCCACACACCTCATATCTGTGATCACCTCCACACTTAGGGCACCTCTGTTTCCCTTTGCAAGCTGCTGCAATATGTCCATACCTCTGGCATCTATAACACCTAATGGGTGGAGGGACATAAGCTCTAACAGGGAAGCTCATGCACCCTATTCTAACTCTCTCCAGAAGGACATCCTCCTGAAACTCCAAAAGTATGGACAAACTTTCAACCTTCTCTCCAGCTATTGTTTTTAACAGTCTCTTCACCCGGCTCACTTCACCACCCCGAATACTCAGCTTAAGTTTATCCAGATCTTCCTCCACTGGTATTCCAGTAATCACCCCCCGTGCCACTCTATTTTCTCCAAGTACCCTTTTCTCACTCACTATCTTCTTACAAATACTTTCAACGTTTAGTACTTTCCTTTTCTGTTCGTCCGTCTTCACTACTATCAGCACGTTCCCATCCCTTAGAATTTTAGCCAGTTGAACCTCCCCAAAATTCTTTTTCAATTCTCTTGACAAAGCAACTGGGCTCAACTGAACCGACTCATCTTCCTTCCTGAACCTCACGATTATTTGAAAACTTCTCTAACTATCTTTTTTCGGACAACATTTGCACCTTCATCAGAACTGATCTCCTCCAAACCCCGTTTACTGGTCTGTGAGCCAAACACACTCTCCCCATCTCTCCTGCTCCTCCCTCTACCTGCTCTTCCGCCATTAGAAACCCGGGTCCATTCACCAAAATCCATTTCGTCCTCATCCTCCTCCTGAGACGCCATTCCAGCCATTCACACACCAGCTTATGCCAACCACCAAAGTCCGTGATCCGAAATCCGTCGTCAAAATCCAGAAACAAACTGTAAACTTTCAAATTTCGCTCCACTCGTCTCGGCAACAACAAACTCCAGCGCTGGAGTTGTGTCACACCGCTCCTTAAAATCCCCTGACCCTCTGATTAGTGAGATCAGGATCAGCTGGAGCTTGTTGCCACGCCCACCTGAAAACAGAAAACTGGAAACTGCCTGTCTCCTTGGAATGTTTCAGGCAGACCGTTAGTTGTTCCTCTCCCATTAGCAAAATGAAAGCTTCAGGTTAATACATGGGAAAGTGGCCCTGAAGCGGTGACCTATGACCCTCTGGTGACCCCTCCAGTCATCACTGGTACTAACTACTGGTGGAAAACAGGCAAGTTGAACTAAAACATCCCAATCAGGAGGAAAATAATGCCCCGCATAACCAGTGTTGGGAGTAACGCCGTTTAAGTATAACGGCGTTTCTAACGGCGTTCTTTTATAGGTAACGGAATAATCTAATTAATTACTTTTCCCGCCGTTGCAACGCCGTTACCGTTACTGGGGACGGAAGGTTGTGCGTTACTATGTGCTTGTCGAACGTTGAGCAACAGTGACCGCCACACTTCAGCTGCAGCCAGGGAGAGAGAGGTGTCGGTAACGCGCTTACAAACACGATGATGATTGGCCGGGTGGGCGGAGACCCTCACGGTCTCAGTCGCTGCATGCTGTAGTGTAGACACAACAAGTGATGGTAATAACGCCGTTTAAAATAACCGCGTTAATAAAAAAATATTTCTTTTAGTAACGAGCAAACTAATTAATTACGTCTTCTTTTATCAAAACGTCGTTTCTGTTACTGATAAGGAAATGCGTGCGTTAAGCAGCGCGGTGTGTTGAAGCTGTCATCAGCTGATCAGGAGCTAAAGAGGCAGATGTTTTCATCCAAGCGCATCACGGCCGTGAAGAACGAGGAAGACGTGATGAATATCTACGGCTGCAGGTGTGGGTCTGCAGCCGTGCCCTTCGTAGCGTGACAGCGGGACGTCCCGAAGGTCCGCTCACCTGTTCTCCGCTCAGACGTCCTGATCTTCTACCTTCCTAGATCATCCAGCTGTAACCTGTTTCTCATCATGTCTTTAGTCCCGCTGTAACACTGATGCATCAGTCTCAGACGTCATGGAGCTCAGGTGTTATCAGAACTACCTGTGTGTGTTTACCACCCAGCTTCAGCTCTTCTGTGGTTGGGTCTGACCCACGTTAGTAAATGTGAGTCCTCCATCAGGCTCGTGCCTCTTCTAGTGTCATTTTAAAGGATTTTATTTATTTATTTAACCGTTACTAGATTAGCAGCAACAGAAATGCTGCTAAAACACACAATTATGTGAAGCTGGAAAAATCAAAATACTGTGCAAAATTACATTTATTTCTGTAATTTAACTAGACTGAGAGACCATTTAAAGGCTCAGGAACCTTTACAGGTGTTTCTATTTGCTATTTTAAATTTTAGCTGATTGGGGTCTTGTTAAATATCACACAGTGACCTTTTAATAGTCTAGATTAGTGTAATGTTCCTGTTAGTAGTTCCTCCTGTTAAGTGCTTATTTATTTAAATTATTCAGGTTTATAAAAAACATTTGGACATACATTTTATTATGTTCCAGTCATTAGTCATTTATATTTCACTATTGTAGTAATTCTTGCATTCTTTAATGAAAAAAGTAACTAAGTAGTTATTTTTGTTGGTAATTAGTTACTTTTATGATCTTGTAACTCAGTTAGTAACTGAGTTACTTTTTTGACAAAGTAATCAGTAACTATAACTAATTACTTTTTTAAAGTAACGTTCCCAACACTGCGCATAACTAAGGCAGAATGAGTTAAATGAGTTTTATCAGTGAGTCATTAAATACAAGATAATTTATTGTTATGTCACAAATCAGAAGTAGGGGTTTTGTCTGACCTCCACAGAGGTGTTACACATGTACGTCTCCTTTTAACGACTCCAGTCCATGAGAAACCCCCATGGGCCTCAGGTGAAGAGCCCTGGAGGTGAAATGATTTTAAAATCGAGATTTAAATTCCTCTCCTCTACATTAATGGCTGCTTGGCTTTCCTCATTTATTGTCTGTGTGTTCTTCATAACAAGGCCAGGTGAGAAACGCCAACCTCGGATCTCTAAAAGTGAATAGATGCAGATGAGCAACAATCCACATTAACTCACTTGTTTCTAGAGTTTCTGCAGCTCAAACTAAACATAACATCTTGATTATTCGGGGGATTTTTGTCCTGTTTTATTCGTTTGTGTAGCTTAAGCTTCAGCTGTGAGATGGATGGACTCAAACTTGTCCCCAGATCAGGATTTCTGGTGGCCTTGGTGGCAGCAAGGTGTCCAGAACATGCCCACACATCTCACCCGTACATGATGCATCGTCCAAGCCCTGTGATGTTGTTTACCGTTAAGATCCTTTGGTTTTCGTACATCCCCTCAGCATTATCTGTTGTTGCTACGGCCTCGTTTTCCATGTGTTTTACTTAACTTCAAGCTTTTTTCATCATGTCTTGATGAGGAAAACCTCCAACAGGAGTAACGTTCTCAGTAAAAAAAATAAATGTTAACGTTTTCAGGTTTTCAGTCCTGACTTCTAATGCAGCAAGCATCTGAACATAGAACCAGTCCAGTGTGAACCCATATTAACCTGATTATGCAGCAGAATCTCAGCATGTTTCATCCAACCTGTTTTATTCAGGCTCTTTCCCTGAGATGCAGAGCTGAATGATTAATGAAATGACTCGTGTGCAAAGATACGTTTTTAATGAACTTGTGTGGTTGGTTTAAAACAAAAGGAAGTTGAGGATGGAGACCAACACTTGAGGCTTTTCTGAAGCCTGATGAAAGCTTTTTGCCTCGATGGTGGCCAACACAGCTGACTCTCCGCTTTGCCAGAAAAGCACACAAACAAACAAGGTTCAGTCGGGCTCGCATCAGCCTCAGAGGGGCAGAAGGTTAATATTTGGAGTTTTTTTTTTACTGAACCAGACGAACACCGAATACCATTTGAGACACGCGGAGTGTAAACCTTTACTTTATTCCCTTTTTACTGCAAATTAAAGTTTTGTAGCTTTTTCCGTTTGATTTTACGGGAAACATCTGGATCTCTCGCACCACTGGAGCGCTGGCCCCTGGGTGATTCTGAGCGGCTCGGCTGTAAGGGCCCTGGATAATGAGCAGGTATCAAACGGGCTCCTATGGCTCAGCTGGCCTGGGGAGGAAGAGCTGCCCAGCAACATCCCAGACCACCTTGACCAAACTACAGCATCTGTTTATCCTTAACAACTTATTGTGAACATTTTCATTGATGATTTCACCTGCTGTTGAATGCAATAAACAAACCAAACTGACGGTGGGTTTGCTAGATTTTGGGCCGTGTCCGTTGTTATGACCTTCGTTTTTCCCTTTAAACCAGACGACTCGACTGAAGCAATAAGGTAAGAGTTGGAAAGACTCTCCTTAAACTGCAAGCCCTGCAGCTACAAAATGAAATGCATTTCTGTAAATTCAAAAACAAATATGTTATAATATTTTGAACATGCTCAACAACCCAACAAAAAAATAAAACAAAATTACTTGTTTGTGGCAGCAAATTCCTTATTCACTCACAGTAAAATGCATGAAATCACACAGGACAGTTTTAAATATCTGTATGTTTAAACATGAGTGTTGTTTTGTTGGGAATAAGTTAAAATGTTTGCAACAGAAGGAGTCAAAAATCTGCATAAATTCAGTTTTTAGACTGAATAACGTCTAGATTTAAACGGTGGTCATTCATTCAGAAGCAGAGAAAAACTTACAAAGAAAGTTTTTGGGGAGATTTCCTTCATGTCTCTTCCTTGCAGCGTTGTTGCGCAATTCTGCGCCATTTGGGGCTCCCTGCTCGTTTTGCTGCTTTTAAATGCACACAAACTTTTTATGTGACTGAGTTTTTCCTCCCTCCTAATGAATCTTTATAGTCTTCTCTTCTTTTCAAAGTCGTTTTTTTCTTTCTCTAACCAGCAGAAGGGAAGGTGGTGGTGGGGGTGGGGGGTTCGTCAGTTAATCGATTAAAACGATCCCGGTTCTTTTAAATTTGGTTTTATTCCCTGAAGAAATACTCGTGAAGTACATAAAAGGAGGCTAAATTGGTTTTTTAAAAATCCAGTTTAATAAATAAACGAAACAGTGTAAAATGGACGGAAATGAAACAGAAAGTCGTGATTTTAAACCCATGCAGCGAAAAAAAGATAAAAAAAAAACAACCTCAAAATTGCATTGGTCCCTTAGCAGGATATTACTAATTATTTACATTTATATAGATTCATACTTTGGTTTTAAAGTCTTTGAAAAAAATGTCTTCATGTAAAAAATAATAAAAATAAAAGGTGTCTTTGCTGGAATACAGGTCACGAACGGAGCTGTCCACACGCGCGCGTGCACGCGCACTGCTATGAGCTGGAAGAAAATCACATGACGCGTCTCCTCCAAGGCCCTTTGAGGTTGATGAGTTCTTCATTAGTCCCTTTTATTCTTTAGAAACAGTCTGTAATAAAAGAAAACATCATTAATGCGGAGTAAAAACACCAAATCTGATCCGGCTGCGTACGATGACGCGTTTCTGACGTAATTCTGGCTCGTTTGGGGAGCAGGAAGTCATTAATGAATCAGTTCTATTAGCCTGAGCTGACGGAAACCACATGGGAACGGAAAGGAAACAGCATTTTGTGTTTGAGCTGAATAAATGCAGGTTTGTGGGGGAATAAATTAATTAAGAAATTAAAATAAATTATTCTATGTAAATAAATAAATAAATAAATAAATATTCAGATGAACATTTTAGGCCTCAAAGGGTTTCCCAGAAAAAAAAAACTACCAGGTCACTGAAGAATAAAAGTTTTTGGGAGGATTTTTTCTCCCCTCTGTATTCAATAAACTCCCAAAATAAACAAAATAAAATTGCTTTCAATTACACTTCTTTTGAAAAGATTTAAAAACTAAACAAAAAAAGCTTTTAAAATAAAAATAAATATTTGATAAATTCAACTTTATTCAGATAAATTTAGCTCCACAGCGCCGGTTTGGTTTTCATGTTGAAAATAAAACATCTTATATTATATTATATATTATATTATATATTATATTATATATTATATTAGCATCAAATGAAGCACAATAATCATTTAAGCATGTTTTATTATTAAAGGCGTTTTGTTTAAGGTATCAGAATAAAATATTTAGCGTTTCTGTTTCATCCAGAGGAAACCCTCCAAACATGACCTAACCAGGCTGAAACCTGCGGGAACACCGCCACCGCAGCCTGCTCATGCGGGCCTCTGATGTGGCAGCCGAGCTGCCCGTTCCTGCGGTCTGCGCTCTGTTCTCACCCGCGATTGCGCCACTGCTGCACCTTTCTGCTCAAGTTGTTCCAGTGTTTCCTTCACCAGAATCCTGAACTGTGCTCCTGTTTAACCAGGAGGTGAACATGTCTCCTGCGTGGAGACGGTTCTGACGCAGAGAACCAAGGCAGCAGCATCCAGCTGGAGATGCGCTGTTGTCAAGGTAATGAACAAATAAGCTTCCTTCTTTTGGGTCTACTTCACGTTCCCCTGCGTAGACCTGCATGGTACCCACCGCTTTGGCATTAGACCTGAAGGTGTCCCCGATGCTAGTGGGATGCTGACATGGACCAGGCGCCCTCCATCCTCCACACGGAGAACGCGTAACTGAGTCTCTCGTGTGCTACGTAGCTGCAGCTGGACATCTTGTTGTCCATCTCGTCACTCTGCAGCACCTGACACAGGAAGTCTATGTACCTGGAGGCCAGCTTAAGCGTCTGTATCTTGCTGAGTTTGTCCGACGGCAGCGTGGGGATGATTTTGCGCAAAGACGCAAAGGCCTCGTTCAGAGACTGAGTCCGCTGGCGCTCCCGGACATTGGCCAGAACCCGCTGGTTCTGCAGCTCCTCGTACGACTGAGAGCTGCTCGGACTGGGTTTCTTGCCCCGCTTCACGTGAGCCGGGCTGCTCCCGCTGCTGTCCTCGCCGGACTTTTTGCTGTGTCTCCTCTTTCTGGGGCAGCGCTTCTGCTGCCGCTCCAGCTCCTCCTCGCTCGTCACCAGACTATCCACAGGGGAGACCGGAGAACTGGAACCCTCTTCCATTTCTTTCTTGAAGAAATGCAGGGAAAGAGAGGAAAAAATGCTGTCCACCTTTGAAGCCGTGGTTACCACAAGTTGTAGAAATCCTTAAAGACAGGGAGAATAAATTATCCGCTGTCTTTTGGATGAAGGGAGCTCGCGCTGGCGCTTGGCACGCGTCTCCTCACGCATACGTCTTTTTTTCCTGAAGAGATTTCGGGAAACTTTATCCCAGCTTCAGATGCTAAATAGTTTTAAGAGTGGAAGGGGAGGGATTTAGTGGGCGGAGGGTGCGCCCTGCTCCTCTAATAACAGGAGGCTCCAGCGGTTTGTGTACAAAAGCCAGGCTGGACGCTCGTTTACTGTCAGGCCTGGAGACGTCATTTGGCTTCAAGTTATTCTCACTAAAACACATCAACCCGCAACCAAACACACACGCACACTAGTGAAATGTCCGGGTTTTGCAGATTTTGCGTAAATTCTATAGTTTTTCGTTATGTATATACATTTATATAATACTCTATTGTAAATATTACAAGTTCATTTGTAATAATATTGTATGCAACTTGCAGGAAATCAGATCTGGTGACGCAGGGATGGAGGCTGAGAGCAGCCGGACACCCAGCTCCTGACAGCGGTCCGCCTCTCCAGCTGTCAGGCCTTGCTGCTTCAATAAAAAGAGAAAGAACGGCGGCGCGCAGGTGGCTCAAATTATGAGATCTGAAGGTTTTTCCACCACAAATATTCACCGTTTAATCAGATCAGCTGACTGAGCTCTGGACTCTGTGGTTTCGGTTTTTCACAGAAGCTCCTGAAGAAAAATGATTTATTTTGTCTTCTTATGAAGTATTTCTGCCCAAAAATGCATTCGGAGGGACAAAATTTACACGAAAGCCAAAAATCATTTATCTTTCTGTAGACGAGACTTCAGATGTGAATGAAAATCCCTGTTGTGAAGTTAGTTGGATACAGGGGAGGTGCGTGTGTGTGTGTGTGTGTGTGTGGGGGGGGGGGGTCCAATTTTTTATTAAAAATTGTAATTAAATTTAAACAAATAATAGTTTATCATGTTTCATGGGGCCCAAAACCTCTGGCAGCGCCACTGCGTGGATCACTGCGGTCAGAGATGACTTTCATCCACCCGGTGATTCACTTAGGGACCGTCTACAAATATTCAGTCAGTGAAATTTGTAAAGCCACACAAATTAAATCAACAGGTCCCATCACCAAAAGAGGAAAAAAAAAGGTCACCATGATGATTATTAGGAACACCATATTAATACTGTGTTTGACCCACGTTCGCCTTCAGAACTGCCTTAATTCGTACTGGCATTGATCCAACAAGGTGCTGAAAGCATTCTTTAGAAATGTTGGCCACATTGACAGGACAGCATCTTACAGCTGATGGAGATGTGTGGGATGCACATCCAGGGCACGGAGCTCCCGTTCCACCACATCCCAAAGATGCTCTATCGGGTTGAGATCTGGTGACTGTGGGGGCCGTTGTAGTAGTGAACTCATCGTCATGTTCAGGCAACCAATTAGAAATTATTGGATTTTTATGATATGGTGCATTATCCTGCTGGAAGTCCATTGGAGGATGGGTACATGGTGGTCATGAAGGGATAGACATGGTCAGCTGATGGTCCCTATAAGTGAAAGTAGCTTGAATGTTGAATATTTAACTTAAACCAGCTTCACCTCAGTGTGGAAATCTGTTGCTGAGCTCATCAGGGTGATATTTTTCTCGTTTCAGTAAAAGGGTCTGAAAATGATCTTATTATGGTGCCTGTGTTGTGTTTTACACGTCCAGGGGGGACACTGGTCTCTCTGTAAATGGGGTGGAACCAGGGTGGAACCCATCAACCCCCCCCCTCCCCCCACCCCCACCCCCTAAATGTTGTGCAACACCGTTTAAACCTAAGAGTGCACACTTACACAAGAAACTTCGTCTGCTTTGTGTTTTAGCTCCACTTACTGTCACACTGTTTCCCCGCAGAGCCAGAGCTCTTTTAGACCCTGCAGGCCGCAGCGCAGATAGAAACTGTAATGTTCCACATGTGCAAAAATGAAAGCAATGCTTGAATATGTGCGTGCACGTAGCAAGGAGGAACGGAATGTGCACACACACAATCACACTTTCCTGATTGCGACCTCTGAACCACTACTCGGCTGCAGGAGGCCTCCTGGTTCTGACAACGGTCCCGAGGAGCATCTATGATGTAGGCCTCACAAAACACCCCCTCACAACAACAGGACCCAAGGTTCAAGTGTTGACTGTCAGCTTGATCCAGCAATAGAGGGCGCTATAGGAAGAATTTATACTGTTGAACTGGCTAAACGGATCTGCATGAAACTTTGTGGATGTCATCATTTTACAGTCTTAAGACAACATTATCAACATGGTAGTGATCCATCAACGTGGGCGTGGTTTACAATTATTTCAAATTCAAATTAGAAAAAACTCCTAAAAATCTTTATTTGCACTTAGAAGGCAAAGTTTCTAGGTTTTATAACCGGCAGTTGAGTTCAAATAACAAAAAATCGCAGCTCCGTGAAGGGGTTTACTCTTTCTAGTTTACGAAAGTACATTTTAGGCTAGCAGTTGTAGCACCAATTCCAATAATCCAAACTTCTTGAAATTTGGCACAGCGTTTAGTCTTAGGTGGTTTATTAAACACATAAAATATATTCCTGATTTGAGTGCCCCCTTGTGTCTAATATTAGGATTTATTTTTATTGACAGCCACTAATGCAAATATTATTTTTATTTCAATTTATGATCCTTATAAAAATACAGGCAGATGTCCCACATCACAAAGGTAATCTGGGAATATTTAGAGATTTTGTACAAAAGCACAGATTTTTAATTCATTTTTAACTTTGTGTCAGTTTTTCTGTATAGTTGAATAAAAAAGTAAATAATTTTGTTAGAATGTTTTTTGAATAAAGAGTAAATATAAACCATTATAACATTCCACATGTGCCTATGGTGATAGCAATATTTTTTATGAATATTTTTATTTTGGGTGTGACCCTTAAAATTATATTTACCAATTTTTCTTGAAAAAAGCTTTGAATATACTGATTTAAAAACAACAGCATTGTATTCCACACCTTGACATTGCCATGTGAGAGTACTTTGGTAATTTTTGATGATTGATTGAATTTTTAGGAATTTTTAAAATCATTTGATCAGTAAGTCACGAAATAAAACTCATAGTTTTTGTTGAAATTGCATTAAATCTAGAGACATTATCAAGTACCAGTATTATTCCCAGTATACTATTGATGACTACAGACCTGTTTCCTTACTTGCTCAATTTGCCAAGATACTAGAAAAATTGTTCACTAACCGCCTAGATACATTTTTAGAAAACCATAAACTACTTACTGACAGTCAGTATGGATTTAGAGCTAATGGTTCAACATCACTGTCACTAACTGAAACACTAGAGGACATTACAAACGCTAGAGATCAGAAAAAAGTGTGCAGCAGAAGTTTTCAGATCTAAAAAAAAAGCATTTGACACAATCAAAACATCCTACTAAATAAACTGGAATGCTATGGAGTTAGGGGGGTGGCACTAGACTGGATCAGGAATTATTTGACCGACATGCTTGGACATTGTTTGTGGTGTTCCCCAGGGGTCAGTGCTTGGTCCAATACTGTTCATTCTTTATATTAATGACATCTGCCAGGTGTCACAATCATTAAAGTTAATTTTATTTGCAGATGATACAACTATTTTCTGTTCTGGGGATAATTTCAAGGAACTCCTACATACGCTCAACTCAGAACTACAAAAAAATTGAAAAAACTGGTTTGAATGGAATAAATTATCACTAAACTTGAATAAAACTAAAGTCATGCTGTTTGGGAACAGCAGCCTAAATTTACAAGAACAAATCCAAATTGATGGTGTGAGAAAGAGTGAAGGAGGTCAGATTTCTTGGTGTATTAATAGACAATAGAATCAGCTGGAAAGCTCACATTAAACATATAAGCAATACAATCCCAAGAAGCATCTCAATATTAAATAAAGTCAAACACATTCTATACTGTTGACTTATTTCCACATATTTAAATGACTGTACAGAGGTTTGGGGAAACACCTATAAATGTGCATTATCATCATTATCTGTGTTACAACAAAGGGCTCTAGGGACCATTCATAACACCGGTTACAGAGATTATATAAACTCATTGTTTTTAAAATCACAAATGTTAAAATTTCCAGGGATAGTTCAGTTTAAAACAGCACAGCTAATGTACAAAACAATGAACTACTTCCAGACAACATATTAAAACTGTTTCATAAAAGGGAGGGGCGGCATCAGGTAAGAGGGGAGTTAAAATTCAAACATGCTCGAGTCCGAACAACATTAAAAACTTTCAGTGTGTGTGTGCGTGTGTGTGCGTGTGTGTGTGTGTGTGTGTGTGTGTGTGTGTGAAACTGTGGAACAGAATGAGTGATGAATTGAAGCAATGTCCAAACTTGATGCTGTTTAAAAAAGGCTTCAACTCATGATGTTTACCAATTACAAGAAAGAAGGTCCAAAAGTGTGTGCCATAAACACAAAATGTTTGTATTCATGATATGATCGTGATAAACCATGTGCCATTTGTGTGAATATGTTGCAAAGTCATTTGCCAAAAAACTACCAGACAACATTAAATAACTATTTGATGTCGAGAAAGGGTGGGATTAAATGAGCTGATGCTTCGTCCTACTCTCTTTTGACCGTGTGTACGAAACCAAAGGAGAAAGAGGTGGAGACGTTACTTATGTTGTGTGAATTACTATGTGTATGTATGCATGTTCAAAATAAAGACAAAGACAAAGCTGTTTAGAGTGTTTGGTGATCTTTAGATCAAATATGGACATTATAATAACGTTTATTTTCAGTCACTTTAATTATACATTTCATTAAATTTATTTTATTTAAAAAATAAATTTAGAAACAATAAAATGACTGAACCTGACTTCTCATGACCCCATGATGTTACAATAATATTTAGGAAATTTCTTTAAGAAGAATAAATTTGTGATAAATTTAAAAAACATTGTCAGTTATATTGAAAAGGTAAATAGCCTGTATTTGTATAGTGCTTTTGTGGGGTTCTACAACCCCCCAAGGCACTTTACAATACAATCAGTCTGACCCATTCACACACAGTCACAAGCTAGTGGGAATGAGCAGCAATGTAGCCACAGCTGCCCTGGGGTGCAATGGCAGAGGTGAGGCCTGCCGAATACTGGCGCCACCGGTCCCTCCGACCACCACCATCAGGCAAGGCGGGCTAGGTGTCTTGCCCAAGGACACAACAACAGCATTCCATGGCCAGACTCAGGATCAAACCTGCAGCCATCCGATTACTAGAAATCCCACTCCAACTCCTGTGCTATTGCTGTCCCATACAGCACATGACTTCAATTCAATTCAGTTCAAAAATACTTGATTAATCCCAGAGGGAAATTGATTAAACTGACAAAGTCTCCACGGTCTTTAAAAAATAAACGACGGAACTGGATTGTAATAGGACTTGAGATGTTACCGATATGAAAGATTTTCCTATAGGCTGTGCAAAAGGTTCAAGATTTCCTGAGTGTTCGTTTCATGCTGCCGGTATGGAGAGCTGACAGGACGCCGGCAGGAGAACGTAGTTTTGGGGCTTTGCGAGGTGAGTAATGGAGAAGGCGGGGGTGGGGCCGTTTCAGTTTTTCACCCATTCATACACACAAACACACACTGGTGGGAATGAGATACGATGTAGCTACAGCTGCCCTTGGGCGCACTGAGAGGCGAGGCAGCATTCGCTGGTCAGTCGGGATCAAACCTAAGCTTTCAATTACTGGAAAACCCGCTCCACCTCCCGAGCTGCTGCAGTCCCATGCAGCACATGACTTAAATGACTATATCTCCACCATATTTAAAACTTTAATGATGTAACTGGATTGTTACCGTAAATCCTCTAATATTAGCCTGTATTCAATTAACGGCCGGGTATCACATTTTGGCCGGTGTCGGAGTCGGCGGAGGTGAATAAT